>SKCR01030862.1:0-143995 GCA_019454045.1 Zanthoxylum bungeanum
TTTTTTTTATTTCCAATAATACAAGAAATAGTTTGACAACTGGGGTCCTTGTATTTTAATGCATTATTTGTTGAGAGAATGAAACTTACTTGTTAAGCTATAAAATCTTTCTTTCTTACATGATGTTTTCTTTTAATGGTGCACAATTCTTTCAGAAATTTGGTATAAGATGATATCTGTTAGATGACATCTAACAAAAAAATATTGACCTTTACCTGTTTGAATATTTCATTTAGCTCTGTGAATGGTTCAATTTCTTTATTTTTAATGCCTGTGGAAATGGAGGTGCATAAGAAAAATTATTATCATCAACGACGGGTAATGGTTCATCGACTCATTCTTTACCTTCTGAATCTGATTTATTTTCAGCATCGCGAGGTTCAAGATTAGGTCTGTGGATGACCTTACCACTACAAAGAGTAATAAAGATTTGACATGGTCTATATGTTGACTTCCAAAACTACCCTCGTGATGGTTTTGATGACTCTTGAGATTTGGCTGTGTTTGTGTAGTAAAATTTCATTTCTCATTAATGGTCAATACACATGTGATTTTGGCAAAATTTTCTCAAATCATTAATTGTTTGCATATTTTGGTTATTGATGGCTTCCTGTTTCTCAATGAATGCATGCAAGGTATCCTCAAGGGTTTTCCTAGGTGATGGGACATATGGTGCACAACTTTGGGAATTTTGGAAATTTTAGTATACGTGTGGAGGTTATTGCGACGGTTATGCTTGGTTATCATTATTCCAACTAAAGTTTGGATGGTTTCTCCAACCATAATAATAGGTTTGAGAGTATGGATTTAGATTTGGTCTATTGAAGGTGTTTTAGAACTGACTTGGACGTGGAGACATTCTTGTTGGGCTGGCAAGGTTGGGCAAACTTATGTGACATGTTCATCTGAATCACAGATTTGACATTTGATTTCTTGAACTGACTTGACATGACCATTATTCCTCATTTTTAATGCCTCAATTTTTTTAGCTAGAGATGCATACTTAGCAGAAAGGTCATGATCATCTGTAAGGTTAAACATACCTCTATCAGATGGCTGTGGTTTTACAGACGACTCATAAGTGCCAATTGTGTCTCATTGTTGTGCATTCTCTGCTACGTGTTCTAGTTAATCTAGTGCATCTTCGGGATTTTTGTCTCTAAACTCACCATTACACATCATTTCCATTACTTGTCTACCTTGGGGTGTTAAACCCTCGTAGAAGTAGGTGACCAGTCTCCATATTTCAAACCCGTGATGTGGAAAAACATTCAACATCTCTTTAAACCTCTCCCAATATTAGTAAAATATTTCCCCTAACTCTTGTGTGAAGGTTGTGATTCTCTTTTTAAAGGAGTTTTTCATGTGAGAGGGAAAGAATTTTTTCAGAAACTGTTCTTGTAAATCATCTCATGTTTTGATGGATCATGACCTAAGATTTTGCAGCCAAATTTTAGCTTTATCCTTTAAAGAAAAGGGAAAAACTTTAATCGAATTATATTCATACTATAATTTTGGTATATGCAAGTATTACATACCTCTTCAAATTCCCTATTCCCTTAAGTGCTGATAAGAATTTTCTGATTCTATACCATGGAATGTGGGTAAAAGTTGGATGAAATCTGGCTTAAAATTGAAACGTGTTAATCTTGGGGAAAAAATAATACAAGATGGTGATCCTATCCTAAGGGGATTCATGAATTGTCTGAGTGTCATATGATGACTAAGATGGTCATGCTGATACTCTTTTCCTTCCTGATCAACTGGATTTTCAACTCGGGCAGGTGGATTTTCATTTTGGTTATTGACCATTTTGACTGACGATGAGGGTGATGTAGACTCTCTATTAATCTACCACTAGATGATCGAGACTAGTGTTTTATGCAACCTAATTACAAACTATATGATAAAATTTTTTTAAAAAAATACAAATACAATACTTATAAAAATAAAAAAAAGAAAAAATGGGAAGAATAAAAATAAAATTAAAATTGACAAAAAAAAAAATTAATTACAATGATTATTCTATCTACTAAATTTATTCCTCGGTAACGGCGTCAAAAACTTGACACGCTTAAAAAGTGATTTTTTACTCCCAAATATAAGAGTGTCGAAGTAATAAAATAACACAGTAAGTCCGGGATCAATCCAAAGGGAATAGATTTAATAGAATAAAATAAAAATTTGAGTGAAAATTAAAAGACTGGATTTTTTGAAGTGGTTAGAAAATTTTAAATTGGATTGCAACAATAAAATAAAATATTGTGAGTTATAGGATCCACTTTTAATAATAAATTTAGAAATCTCCCTTGTTATAATATATAAATTTGTCATTATTACCCAATTAATTTATTTCAGGAATTAATTATAACAAAACATATAAAATCAGCCATAAAAGTTGTGATAACTTTTATATATAACAAGTCAAGTTAGGCACTCAATTATACCAAATAAATAAAACCAACTGTATATGCGGTAACATAGTTTGTTAATAATTAATCCAGAATTAAATTAAATTTTAATTATTAGATTATAATTTATATATTATAATATAAGTGAGATTAATCTAAATTTTCATATTAAAAGCTTCACTCATTTACCCCAGTAAAAAGAAATTAGATACTCATAATTTTAAATAACCACACATAATTTTATTATTGAAACAAAATGAAATTATAAGAAATCTTTTAAAAAATAAAACACGCAAGAGATAGAAATCCACAAATTTTCAGAGAAAGATATGGAAATCTGACCGGAAAAAAATGAAGTGTAGAGCATTTCTATTTATAGAAATTTTGTAAGTTTTCTCCACCACTTTCTCCATCAATTTCGACCTTGAAAATCTTAGAATTATAAATCTTGTAAACTTCAAAGTTATAGATTTTTGAGTCTTCTTTTATCTCGAATTATAATCACTTAAATCCGATATCGGAGTAAAAACATATGGTCAAAATACGAAAATTGTGCAAGGTTTGAATTTCTGAATTTGTACTCTTTTAGAACGCCCTTTCAAGTTTTTGACCTTTTAAATCCAAATGTCATGTCCATTTTTTTAGTTATGTATCTAAAATATTATTTCACCTACATAAAAAATAAAAATCATAATAAAAGTATATAAAATATAAATTTAATTAATATGCTAAATTAATGGGATAAAACTACAAATGTAAAATGATTAATTTTTTATTTTAATAAATGTACATTTTTTATTGTTCGTCAATGACCTTTTACAGGTACCTCCACATATTATAACTCCAAAATTAGTAAGATTTTCCACCTGTCAATTCTAAAATCAAATAACAGCACACCTCTCCAACAACTTGGATCCATATCTCTTCTTGCGACTTGTTCTTACCTTGTTAACACTCAAAATGAAATCACCATATATTAGCTAGAACGAGCCTAGCAAGACATAAAATTGAAGTGGACACTTTTGTCATAATTGCAATAATGTGGCTTGTGATAGTGAAATTTTGTATCCATACATCTACACATTGTATCATATACATATATAAGCTTAAATACCCTTTTTGTTGCTTATTGAAAACTCTATAATTAATTAAGGCTTCAATTCTACTCACTAGGATTTGCCCACATGAGGATTTTGTTCACCAGCAAGGCTTAAGCTAAGAATATGATGAGACAAGGAAATAGTTTTCAGAAACTAAAACTCTATTGAATTTGCAGCAATTGAATCCACAAGTGCTTTAAAGCTACAAAAATTTGGAAGGAAAAATGATGAGAATGAGAGTTTTATGAAATTGTCATTTTTCCTCTATAATTTTTAGGTTTTACCACTTTTAACTCAAAAAGATCATATTTATTTATTTATTTTAATTTTGATGTCAATTATAAGGATTAAATGGTAATATATATATTAAGGAATAATATCACGCTTATTGAGAAAAGTCACAAAATTAGATGTATCAAAATATAATATAATGGTGATCCCTAAAACAAATTAACCTACTAAAATACTCATAAATATTCACATATTAACCATGCTTAATTACAAAATATAAGAATAATAATGTGAATTCACTAAACATGAAAAAAAATGTAACTTTCACTAGCTCCCTTAAACGAACTCCCATCCTTCTCCTTTTTTTGATAAGGGGAGAAATCTAACTCGGCATGTCTATTATAATAGTATCCATCTTTAAGGCAGATAAAACCCTATTAATTGGCGCGGCGGACCACAACACGACCCCTTATTTAAGTCACCGATATGATCCAGTGGTAAATTAAATTCGGGGTCATGCGTCATACATTCCCTCCTTGACCCTTCCTACTTAGACAATCTGGATTAGGTTAATTACCACCAATCCACCCATAGACAAATATAACAACCTATAGATGCATAGTGTACTACTAATGACTAATCTAATCACGTTTCACTTAAGCATGAACCTGAACAACAAACAATTCATATCTGTACAAGATAAAAAGAGACCTTAATCATTATACTTCATTTGTAATCTTGTACACGTATTGCTTGTGTGGTGAGCAAAATTTGATCAAGTAACCAAGACTTGGTTCCAAATCCTTTTTGAGTGTCAACTTCTCTATTCACTGTCTCATTGCCACGTGCTTGCATTTCAGTGAAAATTAGGTTAAGTGTTCTGCACGTTACTCATAATTTAGCCATTAGCATGTTGAAACTGAGACCACAAATGAATAGTAACCTTTACACCATTCTTAATCAACCTTTTCAGAAAATACAAATAAATAAAGTATGATTGTTGAGATATGGCTGAAGATAGTTTCTATTTGGTGTTGCGATTAAAAAAATATGATGTGAGTAGTTTATAAATTATGTTATGTAATTTTGGTTTATGTTAAAAAATAATTACAGTGTGTTTTTCTAATATTTTAATGGTGGAAAAAAGATAAAATTTTTAACTTTTGTAAAATTTAATTTTGAAACAAATCACAATTAGTAATCGTAATTTCTTATTATTAACTAAATACTTCAAAACTGTATTTTAATCAAAATACAGTTTTATCAACTCATTACAATCAAATCACAATACCAAACAAATCCTGATTGAAAAAAAGAAGAAAAGAAACAACTAGTTAGCTCCGTTTAATACTGTGTTATTTGTTGGGTCACATTCTACATACTTATTGTCTTGATTTCTGATTTAGCCTATCTTTTGTTGATATTTGATACATCCATTTGTAATTGTATACTGTTGTTGGTAACTAACATTATTGAGATTTTTGGCATTATGAAGCTCTAGTATTATATAAAGAATAATTTAAATAATAGTCCCATTAATTATTAGTGCAAGTATATATCGGATTAGGGTCCCGTCATTTTCCCAATTTGGACTTTGCATGTAAAAACCAATATTTCTTTTTTTTTTTTTTTTTCCCTTTCCTTTTCTTGTTTTTCCCTTGTATTTATTATTGGCATAGTTGTGATTCTTTAGGTTTCCAATAATTTTACTTTTGGTACACAATTCATTTTATTCACACAAAGGAAAAATATTTTTTTACGCTTGATAATTAACTGTTGAGGAATGTACTTGAGAATCTAATTTTTGAGACGTGTAGAATGCTTTCTTAAAGTAATATTTGCCTCTATCATGTGTTGTAATAGTTGCAGGATAAATACACTATGGGATACAACAAAAATTAGAGATATAACACAACACTTGTTGAATCTATACTTGAATTTTTTTTATATGAAAGATGTTATCTTTAATGATTCATTTCTGTTATCTATATATAGGCAATCAAGATTTTCCTCCAAAAGACATACATTTTAGTAATATTTTTTTGAATTAACGTCCCATTGTCTCGCCAATGACAATCTATTGTCACGACAATATGCACCTTCTGGGATTTCTTTAGGGGGAATCGGAAAATCCCACCTTATGGAACTCAACCCCATATAGACACACCGTCAGTCGAGCGTTTCACAAGTTTCAAACTCGTTGAATTGCAATCATCACTTAGGATAATTCATACCACAAGGAAAAAAGAGCGAAGCGAAACGGGCCGGAGGAGCGACCGATCCGACAAAAACTCAGCCACACAAATTCAGCCACTTAAATATTTATAGTTAGATTTGTATCATTTATATATTTATGTATCATTTTCCGATATTTTTACTCCATACCGAGCTAAACAGCAAACATTTACCAAACACTTTTGTAACTAATTTACTATTTTTTTTCTTCACAGTAAGTACAGAGTTTTTGATTTCGAATCTCGCTCCCACGAACTTTACAAAGATAATAGGCAAATAAAATAAACTGAGTTGAGCTACGCTTGCCATTGACACCCATAAATTATTTTATCACTCCTCACTTCTCAATCAACTCTATTAAAAATTTTAAAATTAATTTTGAGTATATGCCCTTTATATCCCTAATTTTCGATCAATGGCCCTTTATACTTCATAAAATACTTCTACACCTCCTTCTCACTTAATTATTAACGTAATTTGATAATTTTATTCCTATTCAATTTAGATAATTAACTTTAATTAGAAAAACATTTAAACAAAAAAAAAATGTGAATTATATGATTTTTTTAACAACTTTTTTTCCCATTTTTTTGGTATATTCATAATACAACTATACAAGCACTACTAAATTCTAATGAATGAAAAATATGTGAAGCATTTCTCTAATTAAATTAGAAAAATTTAAAAATGACAGTAATATTCTAAATCAAAATTTGTTTTTTCTCATTATGACATACGTTTTGTATGATTAACAATTACAATGTTAATTTGAATAATACTATTATTTATCGTTAATCATTCTTAATTTAAGTAATTTTGATTTATTTTTTGTTATAAATAAAATTTTACATTTAATTTTCCAAATTTATTAAGGGTAAAATTGTTAAACTGAGCAAAATATTACAAGGTAGAGTATTTTGGGATATTTTCTAATTAGGGATGCGATGGGGAGTTGAAACAAAATATAGGAATGTAAAGAATATTTATCCTAATTTTTTCTCTCAATACGATTAAACCTTACGATGATGCTATTTTCACTTTAAAAATTTATTTGGAGGTAAATGCTCATTACATCCCTATATTTTACTTCAATTTCTCATCACATCCCTTTATAATTTGGAAAATACTTCAAAACACTCTTCCTTATCAAAGT
Source organism: Zanthoxylum bungeanum (assembly GCA_019454045.1). Taxonomy (NCBI): domain Eukaryota; kingdom Viridiplantae; phylum Streptophyta; class Magnoliopsida; order Sapindales; family Rutaceae; genus Zanthoxylum; species Zanthoxylum bungeanum. Next base: position 7,131 of record SKCR01030862.1, read on the forward strand.
TTTTACTTAATTTGATAATTTTACCCTTGAGAATTTAAATAATTAAAATAAATGCAAAAAATATTATTTTTAATAAAAATTATTAAAATTAAGAAGGATTTAAAATTTTCAAACTAAACAAAAAATTTATTTAAAAAAAAAAAAGAAAATTATTTAAATTGAGAAGGATTAACTATAAATATAATTTTATTATTTTAAATTAACATTATAATTATTAATCATGTAAATTGTATTTTATATAAGAAAAAAATATTTGAATATTAAGTTAGATTGTTAATTTAATTTATATATATATATATATATTTTAATTTAATTAAGGAAATGCTTCATATATTTTTATTTATTTGAATTTAATAGTAAATATATATAAACATACAGTAAAAAGTTAAAATGTTTCAATATAATATATTTCATATGAGAGAAAATATTTGAATGCTAAGTTAGAGTATTACTGTAATTTTTTTAATCTATTCTAATGTTATTAAGGAAATACTTAACATATTTTTATTTATTTAAATTTAGTTGTAATTATATATATAAACATATAAAGAAAATTAATTTAAATAAACATAGAGTAAAAAGTTAAATATTTCAATATGAACATAATTGTTAATATATTTTAAATTTTAAAAAATTAAAATAGATTTTTTTGGTTAAAAATTCACATTTTTTGTTTAAATATTTTTGTAATGTTAATTATCTAAATAGAATATGGGTAAAAATGTCAAATTATGTTAATAATTAAGTGAGAGAAATGTGTTGGAATATTCTACAAACTCTATGGATGTAATAGGCTTTAAAAGCAAAATATAATGATGTAAATTAAATAGAATTTATCCTTAACAAAATAATTTATGACTAAAATACCCTATAAAAAATTACTTATGATAATTAAATAATTAAGCAGTATATTTATGGACAATCATTGAGTACACTACTACTAAACTTTCTAGAGGGATCATTGCGGCTGGTTTTTGGCCTGCAAAAGTCTGTTTCACTTTCATCCAAAGATTTTTGGCTAGGAATTGAAAATGAATTGCTTTGGTTTTGAAACAGACCTCATATGAACACCAGCTACGCACTTTTCAATAGCTAGAGTGATGAATCAATAAAAATATACATGCATTATATCTATATAATATCATAAATATAATTATAAACTCGATTCATCAATTTATTTTACCACCCATTTTAAGCAAGCGAAAATAATTTTAAAAAATGGAACAAGTGAAAATGACCATGTCATGAATGGCAAGTCATATTATATCATTCACATGTTTACGAAATTTTAGATTTGATTTCTCAATAAGTTATCATGCAGAGATACAAGTTTAAATCTGAACTTGTATCCACATTCGCATTCCATGTGTGAATGATCTGCTGATACTGCATTACATAACTAGCTTACTTTTTTTTTCAAGCCCATTGGCAACCTAATCCTCTCCCACGCATGTGAGCGGGATTCAAACTTCAGACCTCTTGTTTCCGACTAAAGAATTTTACCAATTCAATTAATCCACGCAACTGGCTTAAAGTAGTAAGCCAATGGTATTTTTCAAATACATGTTCTTTCCAATAATCAATCAATCAATCAATCAACGTAGCAGTTCCATACTCTTTTGTTGAGATAAAAAACAACTCACCTGACATCCTTTGCAAATCTAGACAAATATGACCTCAAACTTTGCACAGGGTGTGCTTTCTATGTGTCTCTTAAGGTCTTCATCCCCTTTGAATTTGAATTCATATAAAGCCCGTCTCTGTGTCAAGCCAACAGGGTATATTCTGTAAACTTTCAGTTCATCGCCGCCTCTTATGCTTTTGGGTCTCTCCTCCTTCCAAACCGGCACGTGTTTTAGAAACTTGAACTTTCTCAGCACTGCAGATTCCAAGGCCTTGAGCGTCAAACTCCCAGACCTGCCCATCAGATCAAAGGACACATTTGAAATGATATTAGCGAATGTTTGAGCACACAGTGCGTGTAATAATCACTTAGATTTGATATCACATGCTTAAAATGCATGAAGCGTCTAGACTGGGGAAGAAGCATAGATGTGATATCTCATGCTTAAAATGCCCGAAGCATCTACACTGGGAAGAAAAAGCTATCAAAATACAAAGGCCAGGCATTCTTCTCTCTTAGTTAATAATGTGAGAGTGGTTTCATTCTATTTCTATTGGTTATCTATTTTAGACAATGCGCTTAGGTGAGGCCTAGGAAATTCTCCAGCTGACAGAGAATTCGAAATTAGGACTTTTGGTCAATTTGGGGACACTCGGTTTTGGTAGAATTTGGACAAATTGATCCCATAGCAATGTCATTTGAGTGTGAGAAAGGTTTCTACATGATAAATTTGATGAAAAACCAACAAGAATTGAAGAAATTAGTTTTTATGACTTGAAAAATTGAGGCTTTTTGAAATTAGGAGATAGAGAGTTGAGTTTGCAACATTAGGAAGAAATAAATCTTTAAAAAGTTAATAGAAGACAATAAATGGTGGTGTTATTGTTAAGGTTTCAAAAATCAGTGGCAGCTCACGGTGGTTTTTGGAATCGAAAAGGCGATCGAGTGCCTAACCCCACTGATTTGGGGTTAGCTGTGATGGACTGAGGCTGCCGAGCGAAAAAAGAAGAACCTAGACAGCACTAGGCACCACGTTTTTTAACAGTGATTTTAGAAAACAGCATTAATCCGGTCCACTAGAAAATTTAACTAGGCATAATGTCAATATCATTGAAACAGTAAAGAAATAGATAAGAACACTACCAGCTAAAATCAAGTTTACCTCAAGAAAATGGATTCCATCCTGAATCTCCCTCTTTCCCTGACATACAAATGATACACAGTTTCTGAGCTTCTAGTGCACTTGCAAGGGCGTTTCTTGAAATCAGGGTTCATTTCTTCTTTCTCCCGGATCTTTGTTGCTAGAAGAATGCAAAGACGACATGACGAGTGTACTGCAGCCATATCCAAAAGTGCCTTGAAAGAATCGGATGGGCCCTCATACTTCCAACTATTAAATCAACATCTGATTACTAACACGATCCTCATAAAGTAGCCAGATATAATTGAAACAACTAAACAAGCAATAAATCCATGAAAGGTACCCTTAATTTAAAAACCAAATAAAAAATGTACTTCAGATAAGCTTCTACAACATAGCACAGTAAAGTTGCCTGCAGTGACCTTATTGACTGATTAAATGCCTTGGGATTTTCTGCAAGGTATTCCATGGTCTTCGCAACAGACTTAGCATCTTCTATCTCTCGAATATGTAAAATTGAATTTCGAGAAGGCGCAAAATCTTGAATATTTGGAGAGCCAACAACCACAGGGACCGTCCCTATAAAATTTGACATCCACTTTATCACCCAAGATTCTAACACAAGTTTTCTCACATAAAAATCACTGACAATACTCTTAAAACATTAGAGAAAAGCTTCAAAATTAGAAAATGAAAATATATGCCATTTTGTTTCAGCAGACCAATTCAGAGAAGCACTTCAGGAATTTATCAATCTGTAATACGCCATTCCACACTACACAGAGACCTAACAAGTGGTTTAATTTTCATACCAGCAACAAGAGACTGGAAGAATTTTTCAGTGACATAATCCTCCTCGTTGGAATTCTCAAAAGCCAAGCTAAACTTATAGCGCTTCAGAGTTTCCACTTTGTCCACTGCTGAAATCATTGGGAAAAAAGTTATTGAAGGATATTTATCCAGAAGAAAATAGAGTAAGTGATCTACAGGTTTCATAGGAGACAAAAAGGAAGACCAGGAAGAATATCTTTATTGTAAAATATAAAATTCCTGAGAGATCATATCATTATCCATGCAATGTTAAACAGAGAAAAGAGGTATAAATTCACATAGCTATTATATAGATTGACAAACATTAGACATGGACTGGTGCCCACCATCTCCATCACGATTCCGGTGGCAACTACCATATGAATCTATCTTGACATTTTCTTTTTCAAGGGCTTCAAGAGCTTGCAAGCGGAAGTTACGAGCACCACAGTTGGAAATGAAAGCAGCTGCAAGGGCACTCTCAGTCTTTGGTTGCACTGGTGCCATGATATCATACTCAGCCCAGGAAAAATATCCAACAGGAACATCCGATGAGAGACTAGTTGTCATTACTATCGTATATCCTTTCCTAGTAAAAAAGATAAGATTCACATTTTAGGCTTACCAACGATTTTTAGAAATATTCTGTTACATGAAGCAATCAGCTTTAAAAGGCAAGAACGTAATTTAGAGAGGATGGAAGAAGGCTACTTCAAGCCTCAAATGAACATTGTATCTTTAGCTTAAGCACCCCAGCTTAAAAATAATCAATTCAGTTCTAAAAGAAATAGGCACCACACACAATGGGTCTTTTCTTTCTTCAGGAAATGCAAAGCCACAAAACTATAAGAGTCCAAATCACATTAAAATCCCCTTCTAATTTTTCACATGTATTGCCATTAAATTTTTCCCCTCATTTGTTACATTAATTTTAGTTTTACAACAAAATAATCAAGAAAATTGTGATTTAGAGAAATTTAAATATAAGCTCATGTAGCGAAAGAAAATTTCCTACCTTCGAGAATGCCATCCAACTATTTAAATTTCAGATGGTTCCAACTTCCAGCATACTCAATTAATATATCTTTGAACTTTTATACACAAAAACATTGTCCTTTTCTTTTACAGGAACATACGCTTCTCCAAGTTCTAATTCCATATTCCATCCAAATAATCATGAAATGCTCAAACAAATTTTATATCGAGACAATCCTAAGCAGTGAATAAGTTTATACTGCTCTGACCCTGGAAATTGACAAATTTCAGAAAAAGGCTTAATTATTATTTCCCATTCCTAATATCAATGAATATGGAGCAAAGGTTGGCTGCCCATTAAAATGGGAGAGAAGGAAAAGTACTTGGTCATTCTGTCCTTCAAAAATGGAAGAATTTGGGGACCTTTTAGAAACAATAGGTTAAATTGAAGCCATTTTAGACAGTGCTTACCCACCGTCGTGCTTGAGAGATATTATTCGCAGGATAGTACTGGGACGATTCCATTGAGCGGAGCACACTATCTGTTCCAGGTTTTTGAGGCATATCAAATGAAGCATCAAGTCTCCTATTAGTATCATATCCAAACTTGCACCCCACATCACAAGCTCTCCACTCCTACATCACATGCAACAGGAAGTCCAGATATATAGCAAGTTAAAACAAAATATAACATTAAATTAATTGTCTCCAAAACACCTCCTGAAAGCTGAAAAAGAAGTTCAACTCGCAGAAACATAACGTATAGAAATCAAAGAACATTTACGAAAATGAAAAGACTGATTAAATAGACTTGCACCAATAGCATTAAAATTTGCAATAAATAGATTAAACACCGAGAAAATGATCGGGAAAAAGCTCAAATTATTTTCCGCTTTACAAGATACATCCGATGGTTTTGGAAAAGGTTAGAACATACCAACTGAAAATGAGGAAACAAAATCCCGCATGCCTATTTTACTTTTATCAGGAAGCTTCAAAGAAATTAAGGTTTAAAATTGTTAAGTTGTGAAATAGAGAACATACTCTAAATTAACAGGAATAGAGCCCAAAAACCACAGTAATTTCAAAAATGCGACAACTATATCTGCACAATGGTTATAGTCTTCTATATTTGTTGTCACTCTATGTTAAGTATCCATTTGGTTTTGCATTGCTATGAAATAAAGCTCTAGTTGTGAAAAAAAATTGATTGTGTTTTGGTAAATATGACCATTAAATTATAATTTTGAAAATAAATAAATGAATGAGTGAAGGTGTTATAAGTTTTTCTTCAAACAACCACGGAAAAATCACCTTGGCTTCCAAACCACAGCTGCTGCAAGTGTTTACCAAGCACTAAACTGTTGTAGTATTTAAGCTGCCACAGCTCCCCAACAGCAATACCAAATGGAGCGTAAGTATTGGAAAAACTAACTGTAATTTCAGTTGTTCTAAATCATTGTCAAAATTGAAAATTAAATAACCATGGTCACAAAAAGATTTCAAATGATCCAGAAACCTGTGAGTCAAATATTCCTAACAAGCAAAACAAATAGGTCTATTCTCACTCTATCAAGATAAGACTACAACTTCTATGCAAAGCACCAAAAGGAATATTCCGCATTCCATAATATAAATCAACATCCGCAAGTGTACTCAAATATAGCACAAATATTGTCCCGTGCAGCTAAAATTGAATAAAATGCTAAAACCAAAACAGCTAAAATCAACACAGAAAACAAAACCATATCACACCCATTAAATCAAAAGGCGATAAAAGAACAAAATCACATAGAAATTATGATAAAAATTGAAACTTCTAACTAACCTCCTCCTCAGCCCCAGAAACCAAAATAGGATCTTTCTCAAAATCCCTCGAGTAATTCACAGCATCCTCTCTCTCCAACCACTTCTCACAACTATCTGAATCCAAAACTCTCCCCTCAAGTTGGCCACCCACAAAATCACCATCAACAATCATCTCTATTTCAGTTGAATGAGGCGATTTGTTAAAAAAGTCAGCTAATGAATCAAACATAGCAGCGTTTTTGGCCATATCGAGACGACCCAGGAAGGAAATCTCTACAATAACCACAAGCGCCAAAAATAGAGGCGTCCAATTTGACCATTTCTTTTTGGGTACTGAAGAATTTGAAGATGACCCATTTTCAGAAAATGGCAACTCTTCTTGTTGTGAGTTGTTATGGCCTGTTCTTGAGCCTCTTAGATTTGATATGATACCCATAAAGATAAAACGGTCAGAAAATTAAAATTGTTCAGGCTGGGTTTCTGTTTCTCGGGAAATTGAGGATTAAATTTGGTGTTAATGAAGGCTTCAAGGGATTAGATTATGGGGTTTTGCATCAGTTTTTGATGTTCAATGATGATCACGCAACGAGTTTGGAAATTAGATTTTGTGTTTTTGGCCCATAGCGAAAGTCGGTTGACGTTGTGCTCATTGGCTCGGACGATATCTGTTCTTAATTTCCACAAATGAAATTTTAATTGGTTCCACGAATATTTTTCATGAAACTATTTCAAATTCATCCAAATGGAAAATTATTAGCATTATTCAGAAGCTTACTTTCTATGCGGTTTAATAGAAAATCGGTAGTAAATTATTCCATTTCAGTAATTTGTGATTAATCAAAAGGGGTAAAATTAATATTTCTCTCCATTGATAACAAAAAACAAAAAACAAAAATCAAAACCATCTAACATCATTCAAAAATCTCTAAAAAAATCATTTATTTATAATAAAAAAGTCTAAACAATTAAGAGTTTTAATCAATTTGAATATGAACTATTTTGATACAAATAAAAAATAATTCTTATTTAAGAAAATGTAATAAATTATGGAACAAGTGTTATTATTCCGATAATAATTATTTTAAATTGAAACATATTCTCACTATTTTTCATCATTTATAATAAAATCTTTCTCTTTTACAAAAAGAAAAAAAAAGAAAAAAAATCAAAACCCATTTTAAAAAAAAAAAATTTTAATTGAAATCGGACAATTTTGAAAAATCAAAAATGACCAACGAATCCCCCAAATAGCGATTTACAGCACAATTGTGATGTTTGTAAAATTAATAATAGTTTCATTTTAAAATTTTTAAAAAAATTAAAAGATTAGCTTTTTCTTTAATATAATGTATTTTTTTTTTTGGATTTGAGGAGGCTTAAATGTAAAATATTCATAAACAATCTAGAATGCATCGTTCACATAATTAGCGATTTCACCCAAAAATATAACCTGTTTGATAATCATATCAAAATCTATAAACCTGACAAGACACTGAAGCCCAACAGGAGAATTTTCCTAATAAGCCTAAAATCATTTGGCCACTTTTAATTTAATCCAAGCTAAAAATAGAATTCAAGTTTAATCCACTCAAATATAAAATGACACAAATAGACAAAGTAAAATAGTGTAATTAAAGGTTTGCCATTAAAAATGAAAGAGTGGAAGTTCTGGGCTAAATTTGATTTTTTTTTTTCTAACTCTCAACTTAAAATTTTAATTTCTCCTAAAATATAAAGTGTTTTTGAAAAATTATATATTATTGATATACAAATAATAAGATTTAAAATAAATATCATAATCAATATGTTTCGACTAAAAAAAATCATCAATGATCTTTACATTTATAAATTACAAGCCAACCACTTTCAAATATTCATATCTTATTCATCCAAATTCCAAATCACAATCAATAAAATGCTTCATACAATTCACATACATACCTCTTCATACAATTCACATTCATACCTCTAACTTTCATTAAGAAGTCTTTCTCAAATTAACACTTGTACAAAGTCAACACGAGTCCCAAATTCGCTATGTAGCAACAATCACAGTTACGATCACATTCACATTCACACATATAAGTCAATCATAGTGTCGGCCATATATATAATTTTCAGCCATATTTCTTATTTAAATGATGGTTATGAACGTTCAATTACAATTATAATGTCATTTTACCTTTATACAAATATATTTAAAGTTTGAACATGTCTACCCTTAAAAAAATAATTTTTCTAATAAGACCAAAACCATTAGGCCTATCTAATTTAGTCTACGCATAAAATATTTAGTCCCCACACATATAAAATGACACAGGTAGACATGGTAAAATAATTATTTATAGGTTTGCCATAAAAAAAAAATGAAAAAGAGCGGCAATTTTGGGACTAAATTTCATTGGTTTTTAACTTCAACTTAAAAATTAAATATCTCCCAAAATATAAGTATTTTAAGAAAAAATATATATTATTGAATCACAAATCATAAGATTTAAAAAGTATCATTGTTGATATATTTCGATAAAAAACTATGTCAACAATGACACTTACATTTATAAGTTATAGACCAATTATTTTAAAATCAATCATAAAGTCGCTGTGTAGCAACAATCACAGTCAGATTCACACATACAATTTAATTACAAAATTAGTCATATATATAATGTTCAGCCACATTTCTCATTTACACCGATAGTTATAAATGTTTCATCACAATTATAATGTCATTTTATTTATATACAAATATATTTGAAATTTGAACATTTCAAACACTCGAAAAATCATTTTCCTAATAAGACCAAAACAATTAAGCCTCTTCTAATTTAGTCTAAGCATAAAATAGAATTTGTTTATAGTTCACCCATATATAAAATAACACAAATAGACTTGGTAAAATAATATAATACAGGGTTTTCATTAAAAACAAAGAGCGACAATTTAAGGCTAAAATTTGTTTGTTGTTTGTTTTTTTTGTTTGTTTGTTTTTTTTTTTAACTTCAACTTAAAAATTAAATATCTCCCAAAATATAAGTATTTTAAGAAAAATTACATATTATTGATTTACAAATTATAAATTTTAAAATAAATATCATTGTTGATATATTTCGACAAAAAAGGTCAACGATGACATTTATATTTATAAATTATCGAACAATTATTTTCAAACATTCATATCTCTTTCATCCGAACTCCAAATCACAATTTGTAAATATTGCATACCGCTAACATTCGTACCTATAATTTTCATTCAAGAACCTATCATGCATTAGGACTTCTACAAGTCAAAACTTGTCCCAAATTAACTATATTGTAACAATCACAATTATATTCACACATACAGCTCAATTACATATATAATTTTCAGTCATTTTTTTAAATTACAATGACAATACAAATACTTAATATAATTTTCTTAGTCACAATGTGTTGGAATGAAGGGAATAATTCTCCTTCAGAGAATTTTATCTCCCTTTTAATAGGGCGCAGAGAGCAACCCAATAATTTGATATCATAGTCATGTGTAGTCTTGTCAGAGAGATGATATCATAAAATATAGTAGTAACGACCTTACATGATTAGAGATAATCTTTGTCTCAACTATGACTTCTCAAACATATCAAATCGAATTAATTAGACTCTCTTCCACTATTTCCCTTCCCAAATCTTACTCCAAATATGTTTCTTTTAAAAATAAAAAACCTTGTGGAATATTCTTATATTTCAGAAGGGACTCAAGTTAATGAATCTTTTATGCTCTTAATCAATTCTTACAGTCTATATAAGCAAGCCAATTTTATTGCTAAAAGTATTTGCACTCTTGCTTCTACAATGAGGCCAACCCCTAAAGAGAATGTTCAATCTTCTAAGCTTGACCAATGTACTCTTCAAGTTACAAAGGTAGAACAATATGTAACGTTAGAGATTTCTACTGAATTTATCTCTAACTGGCGAAGAGAGAGATACACTCATTTACATATGAGTGTTGTTTAGATGGTCTTCACTCTTTATAAGAGAAAAGACTTACTTGTAACTAGCTAGCTTTGATAGATTCCATATTTAAAGAGTATTAGCGTGTCATTATAGGCACGATTCTTACAACTCTTCATGATGGAAGTGTCATCTTTACTTTCTATCCAAATTTTAATATGTCATTATAAGATCCAAATCTACCCATTGCTCTAAAAGTTCAAGTCCACATTCAAGGAGCATATTAGATTGTGACTTCAAAAGCTGCAACTTTAAATCATCAGCTTGTTTATAGGCTTCAAATGTACAAATCACTTTCCTAGCACAGCGAAAACACGTTAGGCACCCGAAATCATACTAGAAATTTTTTTCTACCCTTCTCTCTAAATAGCCGAATGTTATCAACACCAAAACTAAAATTTTACTTTTGTTTTGGATAAAATTTTAGTCCTGGAGCAGCCCCTGAACATCATTGAAATATTGGAATATTTTGGACCCGAAATAGGGCTCAACTCACTGCCAAAATAACCTATTATGTGCGTGAACTGTTGTAGTATTTCAAGTCTTATTTTTCAAAGAAAAACCCCAAGACACTTATAAAACTCCCCAAAAGTTCTGGATTAAAACAAAACAAAACAAACCGAGCCCCTTATTTCACCAAACTATGTGTGGTAGTGAGCAAAAATAATGCTCACTGCCGTGAACCAAAAACAAGAAGAAGAAGAAGATGAATTTTGGTTAAATACTAAAAGGAATTCCGTGATATGTCTCGCAACCGCCGAAAACTAGTTTGTGCTAAACTCACAAAATTAATCACTAAACACTTTAAAGATTAATATCACACAAGGTTTTCTATTGTCTTTTCTTTTTGTTCTTCTTTTATTTTTTTAAACACTTTAGAGAGTTTCAAGAACAAGAAGATAGAGGCTAGGGTTAGAATGATTAGGTTAAGCAAAAAAGAAAAAGAAAATTCTTTTTATACTTAGGGTTTCTTATTTCCAAAAAATAAACAAAACCCTTCCCTACCCCTACTTATCAAATTCCACCAAGGTGGAAAATTTTTGAAAAATTTGTAACATCAATTTTTAATTATCATAATTAAAAATATGTTACAAATATAAAAGGTTATCACATTTTGAAAGTGTAACCACCAAAAATATCCAAGGGATTCCAAAACCAAAAATTTGGAAATTTCAAATTTAGCCTTATTAAATTATATCATATATGATTTAATATTATATATTTAATAATTATCATATAGTATTAAAACCATATATTAAATTTTATCATATAGTTTCAAGTGTGACAAAATGATATTATTAATCATATTAATAATATTTTCATCTGTGAGTATATAATTGGACTATCCAATTATATTTAATTTGTTGTAGCATATCGAGCTAACATGAGGACCGAATGGACCTATGGTTCCGATCTCCAATAATATCGGAATATTAATTAAGATCTTAATTAAATATTTAAAATTATTAACTCCGGGTTATTCCACTAAAAACCTGAAGTTGCACTCTCGTTGCAGTAGATAGATAAATTAAACCGAACCATGTCGGTGTCTATCGATATAGTAATTATATAGGAATTGGCCCTTCACGAATATCTCGTAATTCGTAGCACACTCAGGATTAAAATCAATCCGTATATGACCATCTAGTGATCAAAATGAATTTCTTTATTTAACGGATATTATAAAAAACACATTTCTATCTGGGTCCAGTCCTATATGATCACATAATACAAAGTGTCTCTATTCTCATGTCTCCACATGGATGATCCCAGATCAACTCACCATACAATTATAGAATGCACTGTAGCTGTAGAAAACCACAAACAAAGTACCCATTTTGTTTACTCTGTATGAACTATTTTAGATTACTAACTTCATACTTAAATCATATTGTGTATGACATTCATACACTAAGTCTAAAGTCACATGAGTAATCTAGGGTAATCATGATAATTTACAATATGCGATATCAAATAAACACTTTGATAAATGAATAATACATCATTTTATTTCATAAAATATAATATTATTTACATTATATGAAGCTCTAGGCCATATATCCCACTAATCGTCCACTTGCACTCGAGTAAATGAGACATGTCACGTAATCCTAGATCATCTAGGTGACCTTAAAACACTTTAGCCGATAAGATCTTTGTAAACGGATCAACCAGGTTCTCTGCGAATGTAGTCTTTGTTACAGAAACGTCTAATCTCTGTATTATCTCCCTAATGAGATGATATTTTCTCTTTATATGCTTTCCTCTCTTGTGGCTTCTTAGTTCATTTGAATCTTCCATTGCACCACTATTATCGTAATAAAGTGTAAGTGGTATATCCATCTATGGAATGACTTTCAGATATCCTAAGAACTTACAGAGCCGGACTGATTCTTTAGCTGCTTCGCAAGCTACTACATACTCAGTCTCTATAGTAGAGTCAGCAATACAAGATTGCTTTATACTTCGCCATACTATAGCCCCACCACCTATGTTAAACACTGATCTAGATGTTGATTTCCTAGAATCGACATCCGTCTGAAAATCAGAGTCTGTATATCCCCTTAGGATCATATCCTCATCGGAATATATAAGCATATAATCTCTCGTTCTCTTAAGATATTTGAGAATGTATTTCATAGCCACCCAACGATCTAATCCTGGGTTAGATTAAACCTACTGACTGCTCCCACCATAAAATCTCTGGTCTCGTGCATAGCATAGCATTTATGGGACTACTAACTGATGAGACATATGAGATATGTCTCATTTCCTCAACTCCCTGAGGTGTATTAGGAGACTATTTCTTTGACAAATGAATTCCATGTCGATAAGGAAAATGGCCTCTTTTGGAATTCTGCATCCCAAATCGCATAAGGATCTTGTCGATGTAGGATGTCTGAGACATAGCTAACATTCATTTCTTACGATCCAGAAGTATCTCGACCCCAAGAACATAACTGGTGTTATGATATTTTATATCATACCGCAATTGTATGGTGTCAAGTTTTAGTAAATTTAACTTTATTCAGAAAATAACTAAATTTAAAATAAACTAATATTAAAACAAAAAACTAAAGAAATGATATATCAAAACATCTAATGAAGATAATCCAAGAATAGATAGATTCTAGGGTTTGAGTTCACCTAGCTATCCTCTATGTATTTGTCATGTCATTTAATCCTTATTCTGTTGCATTGTTTATAAGTCAAGAATCCTAAAGTATTCAACTCCCTCTCCCGAGCAATAGTGAAAATATTATCAATTACAGACTTCGATATGCCTATAAAATCTAATAATTAACAACTCATTATGATTTGTGATTATTTGTTAAAACTTCAAAGGAATTATAGATTCTCTCGAACTCTACAAATCTCCTAAGTTATATTCTCTAGATCCTATTCAAAATCCCCCTCTCCCGAGCAGTAGATTCTAATCATTCACATCTCAATTTGTGGCCAACAATCAAGAAGTATTAAACATAAAAGAATATAAATAAACTGAATATTAACTTCATAAAAATCAAATTGGCAATCAATACATAAGTTCAAGCATTGACTACATCATCCTCTAGTTTTAATTCATGACTAAAGATAAAAACAATGAAAATACGGTCATGAATCTAACAGAAATCATTAGAGATTAAAGATAGAAACAAGAAGATTAAACTCGAATCCCTTCGTATTCGGATTTCACCGCCTTCATCTCCTCTTGTCGCTCTTCAATCTTTCTCTTTAGATCTCTATGTGTTTTGTGTCTTGCGTTGTGTATTAGCCTCTTTTTTTTTTTGGGTTTTGGACAAGCCTCTCTCTATATATAAGAAAGTCTTGGAGTTCTTGAGCATGTAAAATCTCGATTTCTAATGTTCCGGGGGTATGATGCAGTATCGCGGTGTCAGAAAGTGGCGTTGCGGTGCCGAAATCTTGGCATTTTTGGATGGCAGAAAACTGAAGGCGCGTCGCGACGTCAGAAAATAGGCATCGCGTCGCAAGGAAAATTTTCAGGATGTTGATTTCTGTATTTTATGCTCTTCCCGCGTGCTTTTGATGTGTCTATAAGGTCTTAAAACAAGTCAAATCACCCCAAGATCCATGGTTCAATGCTTTCTAACAATAAAACATAAACAAACTATAAATACATTAAATGATACGTAATCTGACAAAATAGTAAGCTAAGAATGTAGGAATAAGTGGATAAACCGCACTTATCAAATACCTCCAAACTTAAGATTTTGCTAGTCTCGAGTAAGAAACTAAATAAAAACTAAATAACAAAAAACACAAATAGCAAAATTAACTAAGCCACTTTCGTAGGGATTTCAATTGCATTTAGCGTATGCAACAAGCCTTTAAACCCCTAGACGACCCTAGTGGATGAGTTATAGTCTCGTGAGGGCTTACAGCGACGATAATCATAAAAGTCATTCAAACACATGCAATCATTCAAAAATAATAAAATAAATAAAATTATCCCGATAGTTACACATATTATTGTCCTCAAAGAATGCTTACCAATGAAATTAAAGAACCTTCAAAGTACTCAATGCAATTAAAATCCAAGTTCTTAAATAAAGTATCTATGCCAGACTCATAGTGTGTGTGTGTAAAGGTTCATTCACAGCTCGACTCCTAAGTAAGCTAACTCGATGATTTTGTCTAAAAAATGAGATCTGATGGGTCAAACCAACCTAGATATCTCAAAAATAACCCATAATTGCCTTTCTTTGCTCAGTATGATATGATTTTTTTCTTCTATTTCCTTTTCTTTTTCCTTTTCCATTTTTTAAACACACCTACCCTTTAATGTAGTATTTCTCCTCATGGTGGTCCTAACACTTGTCCATGGGTAGCTTCACGCTTATCGATTATAAATGGTTTAACTCTTTCTTTTCAATTTTTTTCTTTCAAAATTTTTATTTTCTTTGTTTTTCTTATCATACCATCATAACACTAGCATATTGAGATAGATATCTAAGCAAATAGTCATTCAACGACAAACAATTTTTTCAACTAGTCACTTTATCAATTACTTAGGTTCTTACTACTAAAAATCTATTGTTAAGTGCTTACGAGTCAAACCTAGATCACTTACTCAAGGCATCTTATCATATCTAAAATTTCATCAAAAACAAATAAAATTCATCATTAGACATATGCTTTACTATCTAAGACTTAAAAAAACACAAAGATTTTTAAATTTAGCAGAAATTATCACTATATACACACTCCCAAACTTAAAACTTGCATTGTCCTCAAAGTAAGATAAACATAAATAAACAATAGTGAGGAAAAACACTATCGTGTATGGATTTGATCAGGCTCATGTTGGTCAGAATTTGGTTGCGTGGGTTGTGTGGTTTGCGCTACTTGCATAAATAACATACAAACTAAACAATAAAACAAAATAAAATAAATACAAGGGTTGCCTCCCCGTTAATGCTAAGTTTTACATCTTCAGCTAGACGAAACCACCCAAATGATCATGGTGGCTTCAATGTATCGAACTGGGTAGTCTCATCCGCCTTATTCATTGGTATCCACCGGTTGTTATGACATGAAAAATGAAGCTTGGCAGGCCGTGATAATTTATCCATAGATGGTCCTCCAGGTCTACGGATGGTTGAAATTTTTGACTACACATGTGGTAAAATTGACTTAACCACATTTTGAGCTTCCCAATGATTATTTTCAAGTGAGCACTGATTCTTGATTTCTTATTTTTGCGACGCTTTGTGGGTGATTTCAATTCTAGCTGCGGATAATCTTCTTGGCTTGGCTGCACTATGGTCATTGGTAGTTTAATTGCGGGTTCACCCTTCTTCTCTGCAATATCTACCTTGTGACATTCTGCATCACCTTGGGGACTCAACGTGGATTTGAAAATACTGAAGGTGACTTCTTCAAATTGAACTCTCATTTTTAGTTCACCTTTATGCACATCAATGACTACTTTACCAGTTGCCAAGAAAGGTCTCCCAATGATGATTGGGACGTCATGGTCCTCTTCCATATCAAGAACAAGCAAGTCAGCAGGAAAATAAACTTATCCACCTTAACCAACACATCTTCTATTATTCCTCTCGGGTAGGTGAGAGATCTATCTGCTAGTTGTAATGTGACAGTGGTTATACCATATATAATAGTTTGGTACAAATCCATATTTTGCAAGATGGAGTCTCACAATATCAGGGTCAAAAAAACTTCGATTTTGACACATACGTTGGTTATATAGACACTTAATTTTCATTCCATCCATAAATGTAGGATGACTTTCTGTTATCTGCATAAACTCCTCAATATCCGTAATAAACTCATTCGTCAGATACCCATCTTTTAACCTAGTATTGATCCACTGCCGCTCTGATCTCATCGTTTATGCTGATAACTGATGAAAATATAAACTGACTTTATTGGGAAAAATTATGACATGGTTCATTAAACTCAACTCTTGGCATACAATAGAATAGACGTAATGAAAGACAGGATTCGCAACTAACTTGCAATTACTTCCGAGTTCTATTCTACTGCTTATTCAATATAAATGGGAAAGTATATTAGTCTACTGCCTTCACCAGTAACCATACAACCAATATATTGATTATAAACTTTAATTTTCAGCTTAATTTTAGATCCTATGAAGCAAGTTGTACCTTGAGGTTTGAACTAATCACTGAAAATACTTATTACTTTATATGAAAATTAAATTCACTTTTCACACATCTAAGTAAATTGTCAAGTCCTTATTGGACAGTTATAATTAAGACAACCAAAATAGAATAAAATAGCAAAAAAATAACAAATACCTGATGCTTGATGAGGTGACTACGAATAGTGATTGGGCTGGCGAGCTGCGAGATGCGACCTATGAGAAAGTGAGAGACCGAGCTACAGTTGATTTAGCAAATATTTTCTGAAGCATGATTTTGCAATAATTAAATATATGTATAACATTATTTCAACCTTAATGTTATATTTGCAAGAACGAGCCAGTACCAAGCTCTTCTAATTGAGAAGTACGAACAAGCAGACTTTGTAATTGTTCCAAAGAAATGATTTTGTTAACCGTCAACACCTTCAATGATTTGCACCTGCTTACAAGTCTCTCAAGTGCATCAAAATTGACTTCGCTGACAAGATTGGCAAAGTTTAGTACTTCCACTGATGTAAAACTTTTTGGGAAATAGCTCAACCAACTACCACTGCTATCTTCTATACCATTCTCCTGGACGTCAAGCTCAGTCAAATTCCTGTAAACAAAATAGAATTTAAGAGATTACAAATATTGTAATTTATATCATGTAAGGATCTTAAAGACTTATTGGAAAATAGATTATTATTATAGAATCTATAACCAGGATACTAGAGATAAAGGACAAGCAAGCAAGCTTAGAGAAAAAAAAAGTATGTGTATCTAATAGCACACGAATATACAACCAGATCAGCATTTACATTATTTATAACTTAAATGAAAGATTAAACATATATTAAAGAAAACGAAAAAACCAGTTTCGTATAATAGTATTGCAAGACTGAACAAATTAACAATTAAACCCAAGAGACAATAACAGAAATCTAATAAGGTTTGTACAAGGTAAGAGTCTTTCCATATACCAATCTAATGTTTAATTGTTCTCAAGCAGTTTAGTATAATAGTATTGCAAGATTGAACAAATTAGTTAAAATATAATTACCAATTGCTGGTGTTCGAAATACTGCAAAGGCAGTTATATCATTGATCCAGAGAATAAAAATTCCACGTTCTTTGAAGTCCTCAAAAAGCTTCTCTAGGTCTAAAGTCCTAGTACAAGGTGAAAAGTCATCCAGAACAAGCACATGGCCTGTACTATATTATATCCTGCAAAGTAAAATAGTAATGAAAGACAGTCTGTGAAAAATTTATTGAAAATTCCCACCAACAGTTTATAAATATTTTTACATCACTACTTATTTAAGTTTTTGACCAACTCCAAGCTCCACAGAAGAGGATGAAGCTACACCCAATAATTTCCCAAATGACGTGAAATTGGAAGAACTATTTATACACTTCACTGACTGGGATAATTTGAAACTTAATTAATTAAAAATAAAATGGAGGAGATTAATCAAACTAGCAGTCTAGCATAATGAACACGTAAAGCCCAGATGCATCATGCACATCACGATTAGCAAGTTAGGCCAAAATATCCACAAAGTAGTAGGTATCATTAGTCAATGTTCATCTATTTGTCAATGGAATGCATAGGGTGTCAAGTTCACCATTTCGACACCTCTTTGAGAAAATTCATCGAACATATTAAATTATCTACTTTTAAGATTTGTGAGTTCATAAGGGATTGTAAGGTTTTGACTAAGAAAAATTAAGCATAAGAGAAAAATCATGAGAAGATAGCATGCAACTTGCAAGACAAACTTGATGATATAAGAATAGAAGAAGTCTAATTAATCCACAGTCTGTGTCAACCAAGACGGCCACCAAAACAACAAGTCTGAAGATGATGAAAAAAGAAGACAGTTGGCTTCAAAATGTTAATTCACTAGATATAACGAAGATGATGAAGAATTAAAGAAGTGGATAAGTAGTGATATGGTAATTATTAAATCATCAAACTTTCAGCAAGTTAGACACTCCTAAGAACAAGTATAGCAAGTTAAATATTTGGGAACAGGAAGATCGAACAGAACAATTGCTAAAAAAGTTAAATAAAAAAAAACTTACCGAAGTAATCTCTGTAAGTTTAGGGTTAGGGAATTCCGGAAAAGAAAGAATTTTAGGATTTTAGGGTTAGGGAATACTGGAAAAGAAAGTAATCTGTGAAGTTTCTAATGGGAGAATCAAAGACGCCTCCTCAAGCTCAGATGGCAAAGAAATTTGAGTATTTAGGGATTTGGGTGTGACTACCGAAAGGGAAAGATGATCTTGTTTATTTTAAGCTGCTTTGCGACATAATTAATTTACGTAGCAATTCTGTCACTATTTAGCGACGAATTTTAATTTCATCGCTAATTTCGCTACGGAATTAATTTTCCGTCGCTAAATTTAGCGAATAAATTAAAATCTGTTACTATTCCGTCATTTTTTTCCCGTAATTTCATTCCCGCCACAATTAGTTACGGAATTTTCTCCCGTCGTAAAATTCTGTAGCTTTCTATTCCGTTTCAAAATATAGAAATGGAGTTTTCCGTCGTTAATTCTGGATTTTCTTGTAGTGTTTCTTGCCACAGCTAATGCTCTTATCAATTGCAGGAATGGTCTAATGAAGCTATCATTTGGAAATATGACTCTATAGGTGAACATTTTTCATATTGAAAAACAACCACGGGATGATGATGAGTGTCAAGGTACATACATGCTCGAAGCAGTCATGCCAGAAACAGCTTCTCTATAACATGAATCAAATCCTCCTGAAGTGAAAGTGATCCCAAGGAATCGTAAAATGAGGAAAAGAAGAGCTCGTGTTCAATTGAAGATGATACCTAGAAAGTTAAAGAGGGGGTTGAAACACCTCTTACATATGTGCAGTCAGGACTTTCAACCACCAGACCCTGGAGGTTCTGTGGATACACTACCGCAGCTAGACAGAAATTCCCTGTATGCTAGATGGAAACCACCATGACAACCTGAGTGGTTACGTCTGGCTGAAGACGTTAAACTTAGCGCTAGCGGGAAGTCAACCATTGCATCCACATTTATTTATTTATTTTCGTTACTTTAGTTTTATTTTATTGTGTGCTAATTGCATGTTTTATTTTTATTGTCTGCATAAGTATTTTTACAGGTTTTAGCACATCCTACACAGCCAAAGTCTCACCAACATTGGAACCTGATCAACTCCGTGCCTGGTAGTGTTGTTCATTAACCCTTTCTTTATATTTATCTTACATTGAGGACAATGCAAGTTTTAAGTGTGGGGGTATGCATGCGCATGAAAACCTATCATAAATATATTTTATTGTTAAAAAAATTAAAAATTAAAAATTAAAAAAAATTATTATTTTGTTTGTTTTTAGTCTTTGATAGTTAAGCATAAGTCCTATGATGATATTGTTTGTTTTAGGGTGAAATTTTAGAAACGATAAGTCCTTTACTGTACTTTTATTTGATACTTTGAGTAGTTTATCTATGTTAGACTTGTAAGCACTTAATTATGGGTTTTTAACAGTGAAAGCCTGAGTAGTTAGCAAGGTGACTAGTTGAAAAAATTGCAAGCCGATGAATGACTGTTTGCTTAGATGTCTATCCTGATTTACTTGTGTTATGATACACAGTATGATTGAAAATAAAAGAAAAAGTCTCTAAAGAAAGAAAATAAACCACCTATAACCGATAAGCGTGAAACTACCCATGGGCGAGTATTAGAACCACCATGATGAGAAATACTACCTTAAAGGGTAGGTGTGTTGAAAGAACAAAAAGAAAAATTCAAAAAAAAAAGAGACAAGAAAAGAAAAGAAAAAAAGAAAATCATATTATATTGAGCACAGAAAAGCAACTACAGAGCTGAATTGAGATATCTATGCTGGTTTGACCCATCGATCCCAATTTTCAGACGAAATCATTGAGTTGGCTTACCTAGGAATAAAGCTGTGAATGAACCTTGGCGCGCACACACTATGAGTCTGACTTAGATGATTTATTAAAGACTTGAATTTAAGTTACATCTAGTACTTTGAAGATTCTCTTGTTTCATTACTAGGCATTCTTTGAGGACAAAAACATGTATAAATATTGGGACTAGTTTATTTTGTTTTTGCATGATTGTGTGTTTAGCATGACGTTTGTGGGTATCGTCGATGTAAGCCCTCACGAAACTATAACTCGTCCACTAGGGACGCCTAGGGGTTTAAAGGCTTGTTGCACATGCTAAATGCAATCGTGATCCCTAGAAAGTGGCTTAGATAGTTTTATTTATGTATTTAGTTTTATTTTATTTTATGTTTGAATTGCTAGAGACTAGCAATAAGCTGGTTGGGGGTTGTGATAAGTTCACGAAAGTGTACTTAGAACACTGCTAACTCAACTTTATTATCATATGTTTTAATCTTAATTAGAGTCATTTTGTGCTTTGTTAATAGGATGTGATAGATCAAGGAGAATGGAGTAATTGAATATGTTTCAGAGCCTAACAGACGTATAGGACGCACGCAGGAGCATCAGCCGCGCACTGAATTTAAAAAGGCTATAACTTTTGATTTAGAAAGGGTTACGAGACCTATAATATATCGATTTGTATCTACTCAAGGAGATATAGTTAATTGTGGCATCCTTCAAAGCCACTGGCACATCTCGACATGCGGCGCACGTCGTGACGTGAAACTGCGGTTCCAGGATTTATGCTGTGCATTTTTAATGCAGTTTAGGGTTCCAAGACTTTTCTATATAAACTCAACTTCGTCCTAAACCCTGGGGGAGGAGAAAATCAGAGAGAAATAGAGGAAAAACACACAAAAAGAGCCAAAAACACAATTCATAGAGAGGAAGAACGAACTTCAAGGAAATCATGACGTCTCTACAATCTATTCAGGCTACATCTCTTTCTTCCATGGAGAACTAATCTCCTAGGCAAAGTTAAGGATGAACTTATGTATTTAAACTTCTTATATTCATGTTGTTGATTCTTGAATGAACCTTTTAACGTTTAATAAAATTGATGGTTGTTATTCTTTATTATCCTTCGATTTATTAGTCCAGAAATTGTGTTTTATCAAATCCCATATAGATCCAGTCATACTTCTTCTATGTGTGATTTGTGAAACCAGTTGTGACTGGTAAAGTTGTTTTATGTGTTGGTCTTCTACTGCAGTATTACCTGAGGGTATATTGTCGACGTTAGATAGCTCGTAATGATAACTTTTATGTGCTGTTAACATAGAGAAAATAATCATTGATTACCCTAGAATTTAATATGAGTAGAATTGAATATCTTCCAATAGTTGGTTTGGGATGTGAAACCTTCAATTGTGTAATGAAAAGAATCAATAACTAAATACGGAAGGTTGATACAAGGGGAAATCTTGATGCTTTGCTATTTATCTCTATAGATATTTCCTGCATACTTTTCATAATTTTTATTTTCTTTTATCTTATATTATCAATTTCATTCGTTTTCTTTATTTAAGTTATTGCTAAAGTTTTTGTTTGAGTAAATTAGTTCCTATAACCATCTCTATGAGGAATCGACACCCCAGCTATACTGCGATAAGCGCAAGTTATTTTTAGGCATAATCAGTGGTGTCTCGTATTCACTTATATTATATGCACTAGACGCGGATGGTGTGGAGAAAGGATTTTCAAATATGTGGTCAGAGTCTGAATCTTCTTCTTCAGCCCTAACAAATCTACCAAATATATCCCTACGTCTAGACATGCAATTAAAGATCAAATAATACGGGAAACAAGAATAAAATAGAAAAATAAAATAAACAGATAAACTAAAAATTAAAATATAAACTAAAACAGAAATTGAAATAAATAAATAAATAAATAAACAAAAGACTAGAATTAAAAATAAAAAGAATCAATTAAAAATCAAGATTAAAAAAACTAAAAACTAAAATAAATAAAATAATAAAAAAAGGATTAGGAACGAAGTTACCGCTTTGTGTTTAACTAAGCAACCTGCTCCTTTTACTTATAAACTGTCTCCCCGGCAACGAGCCCAAATTTTGATTACGCCCAAAAATAACTTACGGTTATCGCAGTAAAGCTAGGGTGTCGATTTCTCAAAGAGATGGTTACATGAACTAATTTACTCAAATAAAAATGTTAACAGTAGCTAAAATAAATAAAACGATAGAACTGGTAATTAAAGTAAAGATAAATAAAATAATGAAAAGATAATAAAAGATATCGACAGAGATAAACAGCAAAACATCGAGAATCCCTCTTGTATCAATGTAACATCCCGCCTTAGCAGCAATGTTTCCGGCAGGAGACAGGCTAAACCCATCTCTATGAGCCTCTGATTCTAACGAAATTTCGGCATGATGTATTCGTATCATCATGTAACATGGCCTAGAGCCAGCATCCATTTACAACATAAACATACAATCTCGGCCTCAGGCCGGAATCACAGCATCAATGAAATCCAAGGGCCCAACAAATATACGATGCAGACAAAAAGACATAATACAACCAGGGCTCCATGCCCGAAAGAATATATATACAATAAATTTACAAAATAAGCATCCGTGCTCAGCACGTCTCAACAATGCTCAAATACACAAGACTCGACTTCCCCAAGACTTGGTGACTAGCTGACTGCAACGCTGACATCCACGGTCGGCCGTTTAGGTCACCAACCTGCAAAACTCAAACACTGTAGTATAGTGAGTCATAAGAATCAGTAAGTAATCATACTCATAACTACAACAATAAACACACAATAGGTTATATTTTCGTTCTATTAAGTTTCTTAACCTATCTTTTACTGTAATCAAGCAATTACATATCCCTCCTTCACTCTCAAACTGTATACAACTCTCATATAAGATTACATAGTTAACATATTAATCAAAGCATACTATTTAAATTCTGCTTAACTCCTTTATCTTTCAGATGTCTGAAGTATCATCACATTTATATTATTAATCTTACACACTTACTTGAATTCATAATGCTCTATAATACATATACGAAACCAAACCTCATACGTACCTCATACATACCTGATAAGTCATATTTCTATAACACATGTATATCGTGCTCATAATATATAACATATATTCATTATAAGTCATAAATCTCTTATGCATACATATGTACCAACATATATTCTTAAGAAGCGTTACATTCATTTATCTTGAACTACAAAGTTCAAATCCCTTGTCACTGACCATGCTACTATGTACTTGTATTCTACATATGTTACTTCGATATGAACATGTTACACACCAAATCATCCACATATACACATAAACATAATAATGAGATCATGTATCAGTGTTAACGGTATGAATCAAATGTACTTATGCATATGATGCTTTGTCAACTACTATATGTGTCTCATAAGAATCACCAGAATCCATGATATATATACATGGTGGTAAATCCTACTATGCTCTAACATGTTATGCTTTTAGAAAAGACTTTTTCTAAGAAATTGCCTTCTGAAAATTATTTCTGAAACTCAGTTTGAAAACCTTTTAATAAAACTTATCTTTCTAAAATCATGTTTTGAATCTCTGATATCTGGAAACTATTTCTAAAATCTTTTTTCTAAAAGCTGTTTACTGGAAATCTGAAATCTGAAAACTGTTTCTGAAAATCTTTCCTTTTCTTGTATTTCTTTCTAAAACCGTCTTTCTAAGTTCTTTTCTGAAAACTGAAATCTGAAGTCCTTTTTTCTGAAAACCAAACTGAAATCTGAAATCTTTTTTTTCTGAAAACCAAATCTCCGCCCGAAGGCGCATCTCCTCCCGAAGGCGCATCTCCGCCCGTAGGCGCGTCTCCGCCCGTAGGCGCATGTCTGCCCGTAGGCGCATCTCCGCCCAGGAATGTACCATCTGGGCGCTGAGGATCTAGGAGCGTCCCCCTAGCATCCACATGTGCACATGTGTATAAATCCGTCAATTCCAACAATGTATAACTGGGATGGGTCAAATCCCAAATCCCGAATCCAACTGATATCCGTCAATTCCATCAGTGTCTCAAATTACGTACTGGGGTGAGGTTTTACCTCATGCCCCGAAAATATAAAACTCATGCTTAAATCTCAAAACTGAAGGGAACGTTTTCTGAAATACATTTCTCTTCAAAAACAACTGAAGTTTTTCTTTAGAACACTCTGAATTTTTCAAAACCTTTCTTAATTTCAACTTCACTTTGGAAATCATTTCTAAGAGTTTCTGAAAATTCTGAAAAATCTTATCAGTTCATGAAAACATTTTTATTTATGCTAATGCACCCAAATATATATGCATTCACACAATTATGCTCATATACACACATATATTTTCCATGTCTATGCTCGTGTATGCATGCCCATGCACTACATTCTGATCCTACGTTTGCTATTTCATGTTCAAACATACATATTTCTAATGACCGTAAGTTTTCACATAATCCTTTCTACCTTAACCATGTCTTACTATATGCTCATCTTTCACTATCACATTTTGAAATGTTTCATTCGTGAAATGCATTTATTTCAAACTAGTATACATATAATTGTAACATGTTTTCCCATAAACATTGTTACTTACACTATTACTTTCTTAATTTCTCATATGCATCAATGTTATGCAAACTCATAACCACAAGAATGTATATACAAATGTTTCTCATACCTATCTACTAACTCCATAACTATACTTACACATACGATATCGAAATTCCTTTACAATATCAGACTCAAACATATACGGGTTTCAAATTCTTAGTTCTTAAACTTACTTACCATTTCCTAACTATCGACTTGTGCTCAAGAATTTCATATCATAACCTTACATATATTCTCATTTATGCTCTTTATCATCTTATATACATGTATCTGTACTCATGGTGCTAAACATATATATATATATATACACATATATACTCACTCTCGCATGATCTTGGACTTTTGCATTTACACCAGTCTTATATGCTTCCTAGTTCCTATTTTCTCATGCATACCAATATTCTTATATATCTCATAAGTTACAGTCTTCCATTTATATCACTAGTCTCATTCCCTAGGGTGTAGTTTTCTACAACCCCCAAACCCAAGTCTCATAATATAGTATATAAATATTTCCTTACACTTTCTGAGTGTGCATAAACTTGTCATTCTTACCCTTTTCAAACTCAAGTTTACTAATCTTTTACTACTTACATAAGTATATGTAAATATATATCCGGTTTCATATTTACACATATACCCATAAAGTTATATAGTTATATATATATATATATACAATTTTGTTATATAACTAATTACGAACGATGTGAAATCTCTTAAGTAGTCGTAGCATGAGTTACTTACCTGGTTAGGTGGACACTCATGATCCTGGTCCGATCTGTCACAACAACAAAATAACAAACATGATCAGAACCGCTATTTGCGAAACTTTCAACTTATCTATGATAACTACGGGCTTCCCCGGAACACCCGAATCATTACCGATGCTACGGTACAAACTTCATTACTTTAATACATAGCTTTCTATACTATTCCAACTAGCTAGATAGCCTAGATTCTCGTTTTACGCGTTTGCGGCAAATCTTGCGGAAAAGTTTTCGCAAACACTACGGAAAGATCTCGAACCCTCCGAATTACTCCGAAATTACATAATTACCCTCGCAATATCATATACAAACTATTTTCATGATTACGATCAACTATGCTCAGTCGTGCGAGATACTCCGTTTGAAAGGAAACTCGCTAATCCTGCAGGATCGATCAAATCTAATCTGTTTCTTCCCGGATTCTACCACATTTATCGTTTTAACATAATAAATCATATTCAATTCACTTCATGCTAATTCGTTACACTACGAGACTACCGGAAACATCCGAATATAAATCGATATACTTGAAAATAACAAAATCTAAACGGAGAGTCGTACCGAAATTCCGAGGCCATATTCGGACTCCCAACAGCCATACGAACGCGCTGGTGCGATCGAAATTCCGATCGGAGTTACTGTTCATCTGGGTCTACTATTCATCCTAATCTTCTTTCCTCGTTTCGCGTGCAACCGGCCGTTGTTCGGTGAAATCAATCCCGCACACTCGTATTACTCGTCGAGAGCTTCGATTTGGCGGGTGGCACGGCTCGTGAAACAAATCGACGAGCCGGAAATTCGAAACCCACTGCGCGACTTTTCCTCCCTCTCCAGCGCCAATTCCGGTGGTCTTTTGGGGAAACGCCGGCCACCATGTGGCCGGCCAGGTTGGGACGAAGCCGGCGCGCACCGCCGGGGGTGGCCGGAAGGCCGACCGCCGGTTTCCCCTTTCACTTCTCTCTCTCGCCAAAACGTATACTTAACTGCCTTTTTTTTCTCTTTCCTGCAATAATTTAATAATAATAATAATATAAACAAAATATCATAAATCCGAAAAAATTACTAAAATGCCCATACTAAAAAGGGTATTTTCGGAAATCACCACTTTCTGAGCCATTATGATGCGATTCACGAAAGGTGTTCAACACGAAAGTTGTTCGTCTCAAAAAAAAGAGTCCGATGGTCTAACAATCAGCTCAATCGGAGTTCGTATGCTAATTTTGTGACCAAAACTGTAAACTTTACGCGTTTTACTAAAATCGCGTAACTGACTTTTAATCCCGAGCGTTTTCCAACGCGACCAAAATTCATAATATAATATTCCAACTCATATAACATCACTTAAACTCTTATTCTTCCTCATCGTCAAGCTCCGAGACTAAAACATCCGTCCGGGAATTTTCTAGAACAATCTCGAAAATCTGGGATGTTACAATCAAACTCTTATATTCAGTTATTAATTCCTATTATTACTTAGTTATGGGTTTCACATCCCAAACCAACAACCGAAAAATATTCAAATCTACGCATGTTAAATTCTAAGGTAATTAATGATTATTTCCTATGTGTTAACAATATACAAAAGTTATCATTACGAGCTGTCTAACGTCGATAATATATCCTCAGACAATATTGAAACAGAAGACCAACACACAAAATAACTTTTACCAGTCACAACTGCGTTCGCAAACCACACATAGAAGAAGCATGACCGGATCTATATGAGATTTGACAAAACATAATTTCTGGGCTAAATAATCGAACAATAATAAAGAATAACAAAAATTAATTATATTAAATGTTTAAAAGGTACTCAAGAAATCAAAAACATAAATATAAGGATTTAAATGCAAGATTTCACCCATTTCTTTGCCTATGTGATTAATGTTGGGATTTATGTCCTAGAGCTCAATGTATTGTAAACGGAATTGATTATTGTAATAATAATTAATTCATTATTCAGTTTATCAAATTTATTTGATTTATATCGCATATTGTCCAATTGTCTTGTTTACCTTGATTACTCTTGTATCTTCAGACTTAGTGTATGTTTGATGCACAAGAGGATTTAAGTCTGAATTTTGTAATCTAAATAGTCCGTAGAGAGCAAAAAAAGAGGGTATTTTGTTTGTGGTTTATCTATAACTACGGTCCATTCTATACTTGTATGACGACCTTGATCCGGACCATTTATGTAATGACATAAGGAATTGAGGCACCTTTTATGATGAGATCATATAGGACAAAACTCAGATAAATACGAATTTTTTTTAATATCTGTTAACCGAAGAAATTCATTTTATATATAGATGATCATATATAGATTCGATTTTAATCCTGAGTGTACTACGAACTCTTGCATGACAGGATATGTCCTTTGATTTACTATGGTGAGGTTGGTATTGCATTCCCAGCTAATCACTACGTATTTTGGGGATATGGTTTGGTGTGTACCTGAGAATATTTTACATATATATGGAATTCACTCTTCTTACGAGAAGCAGAAGAATATCTTTTTAAGAGTTGATTTGAGACTTGAACAATTTAAGCGCTCAACTTTTCTATTGCGAATAGAAAGTTTTATATTCATAATTGTTATGAATTAATTATTCATTAAAGAATCAATGGTGCTTAAGAGACAAAATATTTAGAGGGGTTTTGACGGACTTTTGACCCGGCTCTATTTATGAGATATTCGTGAAAGGCTATATCCATATGTAATGACTATATCGATGGATACCGAAATTATTCGGTTTATTTTATCCATATACGGTAATAGAAGTTCAACTTCAAGTTTTTAGTGGAATAATGCAGAGTTAATAATTCTTAAGATTTGATTAAAGAGTTTAATTAATATTTTGAAATTATTGGAGCTCAAAACAGTAGGTACATTTAGTCCACGTGCTAGCTCGATTAACTGTATCAAACCTAATATAATTAGATTGTCTAATTATATGCTCACTTTATATTTATATATTATTTATGAGATTAATAATGTTTATTGTCACAAATGAAAACTATGTTAAATTAGTTTAACTTAATGTTTTCTAGAATTCTTTGATTATGAGATAATCAAGTCTTGATTATGATATAATTAAGTTAGTAATAATTATGAGATAATTACTACAACATAATTGAAGGTAAATAAATCATTATTACGATTTTGATTTGTATTTACCATTAGAGACAAAGCCATATGGCTTACCATGTCATCCAACCAATTATGTCTATTAGGTGGCATAGATACACCTAATATATTTGTCATTAGTTAATGCATTTTATGCTTTGGTATAGCCTCCACATTTATGTGTTTGTCATTGAAAGAAATCATTAGCTGCTTAATGACAAAGTCATTGTCTTTAGCTTATCATTTCTTATGCTTTGGTATGACATTCACATTTTTTTGTTGGCCACTGCAAGAAAGCATTATATGCTTAATGACAAGGTTAGTTGGCTTCTGTAAGAGAATATAATCTCTACCATTTCTCTCACTTCCTAAGGTTAACATTTTGCATTCACACAAATGTTGTGAGAAAGATTTGAGAGAAAATGGAGAGAGTTCAAACATTCACAAGTGTTGTGAGAGTGTTTGGAATTCCAAAGAGCCAAACACCATTGTGACATCCTAAATCTCTAAATATTTTAGAGGTTTGATCTTTGTGAGTGAAGCCCACACTTCGGTTTGTTTATTTCGAGTGATAGTTCGGAAGATCGAGTGGTTGATCCAAGTCTTGGACATCAAAGGATTCATCTTGGCTACTACAACAAAAGGAGAAGGCAAAAAAAAATTTAAAGATCTACACCAGACCCGGTGCCACCATAACTTCTTTCGTACTAAGGAAAGTCATTCCTACAATTAGTTTCCCGTAAAAGAAAGAAAAATAGCCTAAGATTGGAGCGACATATCATTCTGAATTATCACTACTTTGCGTCTCTGATTTCTTCTCTACTCCCGGCCTTTGCTCTCTGCTTGCACGTCTGGCTCTCGGCTGCCTCTAAAATTTGCTTATGTTTTTGCGCATGGAGAGCTCACTCAGCCTTGGAACTTTCGGCTCTACCTCTGGTTTTTCCACTTTTGTGGCTTTTCTAACAATGAAATATTTAAAACCCTATTTAATTACTTAGGTCCCATGTGCTCGTTTCCTTTTTTATACTTTCCTTTTATTTTTGATCAAAGATTTTGGCTTCCTTCTCTCTCCCCCTTTGTCGCCACTTTTGTTCAAACTATCAACAATTTCTTTTGTTTTCTTAGTCAAAGTTTTTGGCCCCACCTTCTTTTCTTTTCTTTTTTTAAATTGGCATTTCTTTCCTTTTCTTATTATGCAAGCATAATTTACTTCCCAATTGATTTTCATTTCCAATTCCTACAATAATAAAGGGGGAAATTACTAAATTAACTTAAATAAAAAATACTTTCTAAATTATAGTAATGATATAAATTTTATAATAAAATATAGAATATAGAATTAAATACTTAACAATAAACCCGAATAAGTGATGTTTAAAGTGCATTTTCATGCACTTATCAACAGTCATTCAACCACTGCAACTTGTAAGGCTTGGGATGCTTCAAGCAATCTAATTCCAACCTCTCAACTAAAGACGTACTTGCGATATTAGTATAACTACCCCCGTCAATGATCATAATACACCCCTTGCAATTCACACAACATCTAATATGGAATATGTTCTCCTTCTGCAGATCACTCTCATTCTCACCAATCTGTACACTTAAAGCACGATTCAAAACTAAGGACAAGTTATCCAGTGGGTATACAGCTCCATCTCTGTCACTAGTATCCTCTATCGCAGGCTCATCATCCTCAACCTCAACCTCACTGTTAGTAGAATGTACCTCACCTCTCTTCTTATCAATCACTAAGGTGCGCCTGTTGGGGCACTGTGAAGTATATTGTCTCATTCCCAAATATTTGAATCACTTGTTGTCCTTAGTTTTGGGTGTTGTACCCTCAGGTTTCGATCTAGCCTTGCTTGGTTCTGTAGCCTCCTTACCCTTACCACTTAGTTCAACCATTGGATTGTTAAAGCCTTCATCCCGTCGATTATTAGGAACCCATTTTCCCTTCCATGCATGAGTAGTCTGAGTACCAAATCTAAATGTACTATTCTTCTTGATTTGCCTCTCTACCTTGATAGCCATATGAAGTATATCCTCCAAATCAACATAATGATGCAACTCCACCACGTTGGCAATCTCTCTATTCAAGCCCCCAGAAATTGTACTATAGTAGCCTCTACATCTTCCACTACATTTGCCCTAATCATGGCAACCTCCATCTCAGTATAGCAATCCTCTACACTCTTGGCCCCTCGATACAGATGATGTAGTTTCTGATACAACTATAGGTAGTAATGGTTGGGTATGAATCATTTCCTCATGAGACCTCGAAGTTCTTCCCATGTCTGAACTGGCCTATCATAATTCCTCATTCTGTTAGTGACAATCTGATTCCACCAAATCATCGCATAATTAGTGAATTCCATGGCTTTCAGATTGATCTTATTCTCATCAGAGTAATGATGACAGTTGAAAATCAACTCGATTTTCTTCTCC
This sequence comes from Zanthoxylum bungeanum, assembly GCA_019454045.1. Taxonomy (NCBI): domain Eukaryota; kingdom Viridiplantae; phylum Streptophyta; class Magnoliopsida; order Sapindales; family Rutaceae; genus Zanthoxylum; species Zanthoxylum bungeanum. The sequence goes on from SKCR01030862.1 coordinate 39,040, forward strand.
CACTCCAAATACATTTCAGGATCATTCTTTCCCCGGAAGTTTGGTATCCTTATCTTGATGTTACTCAAATCACCATCAATATCACCATATCTACCATAACCCATCCTATCATATTCCTCACGTTTGTCATCAAATCATATCTGCCTATCAAATCTCCTATCTCTTCTATCATGCCTCTGCTCTTGCCTATCATTTATGGGCCTATAACTCTCTTCCTCCTCAATAGAGTCTTCTAAATCATCAAACCCATGAGGATCATTCTCGGCCTCCTCTTCCACTATTGGTCCTCGAGGTGGTGGAAATTTTCGCGATGGCACAACTTATGGTGGTACTCTTGGAATATTGTCTGTCTATATACTATCAACACTCTTTGACAACCTCTCCAAAGTAATATTCATGTTCTCCATCATATCTATAAACTTTCTATCAAAGCCTCAAGCTTCTCATCCACCGTCAAACTGGTACCTACCATCTCAAAGCTTCAACAAACATATTAGAAGTAACAAATATGTGAAAATAATTATATAACCTCACAATCTCACACACTTATGTGTTTACACTCAATCACTCTATTCGTGTTTGCACTCAATATAATGTGAATGCGACTTACCATATAAGTTCACAATAATGTATAATCTCCAAGCTAGCATAAACAATAAGAAACCAATTTATGGCAAATGGAGTAATGTGAGTAAGAATTAGCAAATACGTAGACTTAATTCAAAGAAAAACTAAAGCTAGAATGCTTGGAGTAAGGAAATCAAAAACTATGACAATAGGCAAACAATCATGCAAACAAACCCCGGACGTATGCAAATTGGGATGAAAATTTGGTGCCTCAATAGAAATTTTGTTGAATTACCCTTCACGAACACCCAATTGATGATATGGAACCAACCAATTTCAACTAAATTTTGGAACTTTTTTATTCTTTTTTTTTTTTTTTTTTTTGCTTTTTAGGTTATTTGAGCTCTTAAAAAAATCTAAGTGTTGATCGGTTTGAGGTCCGGCATGGGACCAGGATGGTTGCTTCTCGGTTCCACTAGCTATGTTTTACTCACAGGTTCACCGATATGGAGACCGATTTGTAAGCCGGTATGAACTAGCCCCGCTCCAATAGCTATGTTTTGGAACAAATTGACCGGTATGTAGTCTGGTATGGGACCGTTATGAAACTAGCCTGGTTCCAGTAGCTAAGTAATACTCTCAGGTTGCTGGTATGAGACCAGTTGATGGAGTTGGTGCTTGGAGTGCCAATACGAGTTGTATATTTTATTATTTATTAATAAAATAACTACATTTTTCATTTCATATCTCATAATGTTATTATCATTATGTGTATTAAATTGATGTATAGATATGCTAAGAATGTCATCGACCTTAGAATAGCCTTGACACTAGGTGTAAACTATTCTTAAAGTAAATATTTCTAGTCGTTGGTTTTGGAATACGGTCGAATTCTTATAATCTAGAAGATTAGCACATGTCGTATATTGGAATTAGAGTTCCAATGGTTTAACGCGATGTACCATGAGTTTTGGAAACTCGTATAGACATGTCGGTATTCGTTGGAGCGAATACTGAATGACTCACATGTGATTCCTAATAGTTGGATGTACACACCACCGTCAATAGGAATCTCCTCGAGACGAGTAGCATATGTAATCCTTTGACTATAGGATAACATTGATTTTGTGTGAGATCCTCCATACTTTGATGCCATGTATATCAGAAACCTTTCATGGTCTGACCTCTAGATGTTCGTTGGGTGTGAACCGATGCACATAGTAATCAAGCATGAAGCAAGATAAAATCCGTCGGCCCATATGTGTACCATAAGGGGTTTAGGTATCCATATGAGTAAAGTCACGATTCTTAATGACATTGGCCAAAACCGATCACCTAGGGTGGATCGCATCAGTTGTAAATAATCATGGAGATGTCGATATGAGATGTGCGCCTCAGAAACTTGATAGTATATTCTATGTTTCCTAAGCAAAACTCGGATAGCCTACGACGGAAGGGATTGTTAAACATATGTGATGATCTTGACTTGTATAGTTTAGAAAGGTCGTTCGTGTTCTTCGCGAATTCGGAGGTAGTCGAATTGCTTACATATTAGCGAGGCTTATATGACGAACGTGTCTGAACTTAGAGAGTCCCAATATGAAATGTACTCATTGAGCACTAGGGTAGCCGATTAATTTTGATAAAATATAATATTCGATATTATAATTATCAATTAAGATAATCAAGTGTTATTGGATAATGTTGATTATTTACTTTGACCTAATTGGATTAATTCAATAATTACACAAGGGCTTAATTGTAAAATCATAATTATCTCTACCATTTGATGATATTATGGTAATTGTAAGTATGTAATAATAGGTGGTTTTGGCTTATTTAATTGGACTAAATCAAGGTGCCAAACTTTTAATTAATCCATTTCCTAATTCTTGGCTTGATTTAATTGGATTAAATTAAAGTGGGAGACAATGGAGATTAATCACACCTAATTATACATATTTGGATAAATTGGATTAAGCCAACTTAATTACAAGTTCAAATACAAGCATAAGCAAATTCTTGAGAGATTAGCCTAAGTTAGAGAAGTATTTAGAGAAGCTTGTGAGGTCTCTACAACATTTCATCTAGGAGAAATCAAGCTTAGATCTTGAATTGAAGCTTGAAAGCATTGGAAATAAAATTGGATTTGAAGACGAGCTTGCACACCTTAGAGGTTTCTGACAATTTCAATAAGGAGAAGTAGATTGGATCTTGTATCAAGTTTACTAGGTAATGTTTGATTTTCTTCTAAGCTATGTTTATTTGTGTATTATATGCATGATCACATAGCTTAATGTTGAATAAGGTTAATCAATTGTGTTTGGATACTTTAGAAGTATAAACACAACATGCTTGTAATTAGGTCAAAGATATTGATGTTGGACATCGAACAATTAATAAGAGTTTGGAACTCTAATTAAAGCTTAGAGCATGGCTACCATTCTAGATTCACTTGACCACCTTTAGGTGGACTAGAATTGTTCATAAGACATTTCTAATTGGGATTCTAAAATGGTTTATGTATTGGATTCAAAATTTATGCAAGCGCGTATTTAGAATAATTTATATTTTTAGAAAAATATTTGATATTTCGAAAAACTTATTTTTTTTTTAATTCTATAACATGTGTTAATGTTGGTTTTGAAATTAAAAATTAATTAGGGTATTTTTGAAGTGTTTAGGGAAGACCGTAAACTATTAGGGTAATATACCCTAATAACATCAACTCTCTGGAAATTTTCCAGAGAGCCATGCATTTTACAAAGTGCAAACAATGAAAACAAAAAAAAAAAAATAGCAACACACCTGGGTGCTACAATGCCCGAGCGCACTGTAGCGCATGTGCTTCACGCGCGCCACCCTCTTTATGAGCGCCGATTATGTTTTCACTCATTATTTAGCTTCTGAACTCATAATCAACCCCTGATTTTTCCTATACACTCATAATGGAATATAGTATTTCATTAAATGATTTAAAATTACACTCATACTTTATAATAGACCCATTTCCGCTGCCTGGGCCATCAATCTGATCCTAGGGGTTCCACAACTGCCTTGCCCCATCAGAATGGTATCAGTAGCAAAGGCTTAACCACACAACACATATTTTGAATCTATGCCATAATAATTTTAATTTAGTTATGCATAAGATATATTGGATATGTATTGCAAGTTTTAAATTAAAACTTTGACCTAATTAAGTTAATGACTTGATTGTCATAAATCTTCCGTGATTAGGTGATTACTTTTAAGTAATAGTATTAATAATGTTGGAGCATTATTGGATGGTCCGTCTTGTCAATACAGAGATGAATGAGTTCTTACTACTTATATCCAATATCGTCATTAGTGTGAGGGTATAAGTGCTCAGAACTTAAGTCGCTCCGATAAAACATTAGATGCAGTGTGATAAGTTTACGTAGTCACCCAACATCATCATTAGTGTGATGGTGTACATACGAAGCTCATTAGTGCACATTGACAAGTATACACCTAGAAGGCGTCTTAATCTAATATCGTCGTTAGTGTAAAGATAAGAAACGGTTCAGGACCAAACCAGGAGTCACATGAAGTGATTGACCTTAAAGGTCTACCTAATGAGCTTACAAAGGCCAATATCTTTATTAGTGTGAGGCTGGAGTAAATATCATGGGATCCACTTCCCGCTATGAAATTTTGATAGTCAAATTTCTATTTTTCCGTTAAGGGAGATTACGAAATTACGTAAAGTAGTGGGAAGACACTAATAGATTTAAAATTTCATAATCAATTAGTGTTATCACTTTTGAAATGAAAAATTGTTCTCCTACTACTTAAAAATATTGTCTTGTAGATGGCTTCCGCTAATCCATTAATGAAACTTTTAGATTCCTATAAGTTAAAAAGAGCTGAGAACTATATCGAATAGGAAATGAACATATGTCTTGTCTTGGAGTATGAAAAGTTGACTTATATCACTACCAATCCACTGCCTGTTGATATCGATCCTGACTCCACTCCAGAAGAGCGAGAAACTTTTGATAGATGGAAGGATGATAACCTAAAGGTGAAATCCTACATCTTAAGATCGATGATCCCAGATTTGCTGAGATAGTACATAGAAGTATCGGATGCTTGGAGCATCATGCGAACACTCAAGGAGTTGTGTGAGGCAAATCAAGAAATGGAACTTTATCGAAGGTCTAAGAAATTATTCCATGATGAACTCAAGGAGGGATGAGTTGTCAGCACTCATATTTTGTACATGATCGACCAGATTCATTATCTGGAACGACAATGCATTTTGTTTGATGAACGACTTGGCTGTAATTTGATTTTGTCTTCTTTAACTGGGTCTTATGCTGGCTTTGTATTGAATTTCATATGCATTAGATGTAAACCATATACGAAAAACTTCATAACATGCTATGCACGATGGAGCAAGATTTGAAGAAAGGCAACCTCATACTGTATCTCCATGGTAGAGCTGGCTCTTCAAAGACTTCTAGGAAGTCAAAGAAAGTAAAGATGAGGAAGAAGAAGATATCAAAGAAAACTCTAAGAAGCGCAAAGGCGAAAAACTAAAAGTAGCTCGTGATCAATGTCTACAATGCAAGAAGTTTAGACACTGGAAGAATGACTGTCCAGAACTTAAAGCAGGACCCACATGTACGCTTTATATTTTTCCAATTATTGACATCTCATTAGCCTTAGATGCAAATAGTGGATGGGTGTTAGACTTGGCAGTCCTACTCATATTTTCAAATCCCTGTTGGAAATGAGGGTTAAAAGAAGGCTGAATAAAGAGGAGATCCAACTTAGGGTTAGTAATATCGAGACATTAGATGTCAAGCCCATAGGAACTGTTATTCTAGATCTCCGAAATGGAAGAAAATTAGATTTGCATGACTGGAATTATGTTCCTTCACTTATCAGACAAATAATATTACTACCAATATTAGATAAAAAGGGATAAAATAAACATTGAGGATGAAACTTTATGTTTATATGATAAAGATAATTTATTGAAATGTGAATGTTCTTTATCAAACGGCCACTCTGTTTTGGAAACATATAGAGATGTCTTTAATATAGAGAAAAATACAAGTACGAAATCTGAACTAAATAATTCTGAATTATGGCATATGAGATTGGCGCACATAGGTGTTAGACGTCTATCCAAATTGGTAAAGGATTGTTTGATTGAAAATCTTACCTTAGATCTTATCCGATTTGTGAGTCATGTATCCAAGGAAATATGACAAAGGCCTCATTTCAAGGTGTTAGACACCGTGCTGGAGATTTACCGAAGCTAATACACAGTGATGTGTGTGGTCCATTAAATTATACCGCTCATGATAGTTCCACATACTTTGTAACTTTCACAGATGACAAGTCTAGCTATGGATATGTCTATCTGATGAAATATAAGTTGGAAATATTTGACAAGTTCAAAAAATTCTGAAACGAAGTAGAAAAACAAACCAGTAAATTCATCAAATGTCTTAGATCAAATCGATACGGTGAATACATGAGTGAAGAATTCAGAAATTATTTAAGAGATAATGGAATTCTCACCCAATATAGCCCACCAGGAACACCTCAACATAATGGAGTGTCTGAGCATAGAAATCATACTTTATTAGATATGGTGCGATCAATGATGAGCTATACAGATCTTCCTTATTACCTTTGGGGTTACGCTTTACAAACTGCTGCCTACATACTTAATAGGGTTCCATCGAAAGCTGTTTCTACGACCCCCTATCAGATATGGTTCGGTAGAAATTCAAGTCTTAAGTATTTAAAGATTTGAGGTTGTCCTGTATATGTTAGAATTGCGTAGCGGGATAAACTAGCACCCATAGGGTATAAATATAATTCGATGGATATCCTGATAATTGCATGGGATATCATTCTACGATTCCGAACAATAAAATATATTGTTGTCCGCTTTGCAAATTTTCTTGAAAAGTATTTTTTGACAGAAAGTGGGAATTTTAGAGTGATTAAACTTGATGAGATTGATCCTAACATTAAGGAACCTGAGATTGAACCAGAGATCCAACTAGGTGAAGGATCTACAACACAGGTTCTACGTATGTCGAATAGAATATCAAGCCTCCTGAGAGACTGTTTTAACATCTGATGTGAGCCTTGATGTTCTCCTCTTAGAGGAAACAGATCCGACTATGTATAAAGAAGCAATATTGGATATCGATTCGGGAAAATGGCAGGAAGTTATTAAATCCGAAATGGATTCAATGCATGCCAATCAAGTCTGGGACTTAGTTGAACTTCCTGAATGAGTTAAACCTATTAGTTGTAAATGGGTTTACAAAAAGAAGCGAGGGCCCGATGGAAAAGTGGAAACCTTTAAGGCCTGACTGGTAGTGAAAGCTTACACTCAACGTCCTGAGATTGACTATGAGGAAACTTTTTCACTAGTAGCCATGCTAAAATCCATTAGGATTCTTTTAGCCATAGATGCTTATCACGACTATGAGATATGGCAGATGGATGTGAAAACTGATTTCCTAAATGGATTCCTTGAAGAGAATATCTATATGGAACAACAAGAGGGTTTTGTATCCAGTGAGACTTCAAACTTGGTTTGTAAGCTCCAAAAGTCTATTTATGGACTTAAACAGACATCCCAAAGCTGGAATCATCATTTTGATGAGATAATTAGATTATCTGGATTCATCAAAAATGATAAAGAACCATGTGTTTATAAGAAAGTTAGTGGGAGCATGATAGTTTTCATAGTCTTGTATGTATATGACATCCTTATCATATGAAATGATATAGGGATGATGCAAAATATGAAAGCCTACCTTTGCAAGAACTTCTCCATGAAAGATATGGGTGAAGCTTCCTATATACTAGGTATAAGGCGCTACCGAGATAGAGATAGGAAGCTTATAGGGTTGCCACAATCAACATTCATAGACAAGATGTTAGAAAGATACAACTTTACCAACTACAAGGCAGAAAGTGTACCTTTCCGATACATCATACATCTTTCAAAGAAAATGGCACCTCGAACCGTGGAAGGGAGAGTTAGGATATCTAACTTGCCATATGCTTCTTGTATTAGAAGCATAATTTATGTTATGTTATGTTATGTACAAGACCTAACATCAGTTTTGGCGTCAGTATGACTAGCTGATTCAATCTGATCCAGGTAATGATCATTGGACAGCCATGAAACATATCCTAAAATATCTTAAAGCACCAGGGATAAGTTTCTGATGTATGGAGAAAATGAGCTACAAGTTAAGGGTTATACAGACTCTGACTTCCAGGGAGATCCAGATGATAGAAAATCTACATCATGATACATATTTACCCTTAACGGTAGTGCTGTTAGTTGGTGTTGTTCAAAGCAAGGCTCAACATTTGATTCCACCACTGAGGCAGAATTTATAGTGGCTTCAGAAGCTGCTAAAGAAATTATTTGGATTAGAAATTTTATCACAGAACTTAGCGTTGTGCCTAGTACTGCGGATTCGATCCCATTGTACTGTGATAATAACGGAGCCATCGCGCAGACTAAGGAGCCGAGGGTGCATTCCAAATCTAAACACGTGGAAAGGAAATATCGCATAATTAGAGAGATTATTGAACGAAAAGAAATAGTGGTCTTGAAGGTTCAAGGACAGGACAACATAGTAGACCCGCTTACAAAGGTCTTACCTTCTAAGATATTCGATAAACATATGGAGGAAATGAGACTACGGTACCATCCAGATTGGCACTAAGCAAGTGGGAGTTTGATGGAGTTGGTGCTTGGAGTGCCAATCCGAATTGTATATTTTATTATTTGTTAATAAAATAACTATATTTTTCATTTCATAACTCATAATAGTATTGCCATTACGCGTATTAATTGATGTATAGATATGCTAAGAATGACATCGACCTTAGAATAGTCTTAACACTAGGTGTAAACTATTCTTAAAGTAAATATTCCTAGTCATTGGTTTTGGAATACGGTCGAATTCCTATAACCTAGAAGACTAGCACATGTCGTATATTGGAATTGGAGTTCCAATGGTTTAACGAGATGTACCATGAGTTTTGGAAACTCGTATAGACATAACGGTATTCGTTGGAGTGAATACTGAATGACTCACAGGTGATTCATAATAGTTGGATGTATACACCACCGTCAATAGGAATCTCCTCGAGTCGAGTAGCATATGTAATCCTTTGACTATAGGATAACATTGATTTTGTATGCGATTCTCCACACTTTGATGCCATGAATTCAGAAACCTTTCATGGTCTGACCTCTAGATATTCGTTGGGTGTAGACCGATGCACTCAGTAATCAAGTGCGAAGCAAGATAGGATCCGTCGGCACATATGTGAACCACATAGGGTTTAGGTATCCATGTGAGTAAAGTCACGATTCTTAAAGACTTTGGCCAAAACCGATCACCTATGGTGGATAGCATCAATTGTAAAAAATCATGGACATGTCGACATGAGATGTGCGCCACGGAAACTTGACTGTATATTCTATATTTCCTAAGCACAACCTGGATAGCCTACGACGGAAGGGATTCTTAAACATATGTGATGACCTCAACTTGTATAGTTCAGAAAGGTCATTCGTGTTCTTCGCGAATTCGGAGGTGGTCGAATTGCGTACATATTAGCTAGGCTTATATGACGAACGTGTCTGAACTTAGAGAGTCCCAATATAAAGTGTACTCATTGAGCACTTGGGTAGCCAATTAATTTTGATAAAATATAATATTCGATATTATAATTATCAATTAAGATAATCAAGTGTTATTGGATAATATTGAATATTTACTTTGACCTAATTGGATTAATTCAATAATTACACAAGGCTTAATTGTAAAATCATAATTATTTCTACCATTTGAGGATATTATGGTAATTTTAAGTATGTAATAATATGTGGTTTTGGCTTGATTTAATTGGATTAAATCAAGGTGGCAAATATTTAACTAATCTATTTCCTAATCTTTGGTTTGATTTAATTGGATTAAATTAAGTGGGAGACAATGGAGATTATTCGCACTTAATTATACATATTTGTAAAAATTAGAATAAGCCAATTTAAAAGTTGATTACAACTTTTATTAATTAAAAATTACCTAAGTTTTGCTATAAATAGCAAGCTTTAGGAAGATTTTAATTACAAGTTCAAATACATGCATAAGCAAATTCTTGTGAGATTAGCCTAAGTTAGAGAAGTGTTTAGAGAAACTTGTGAGGTCTCTACAACATTTCATCTAGGAGAAATCAAGATTGGATCTTGAAGTGAAGCTTGGAAGCATTGGAAACAAGATTGGATCTTGAAGTCGAGCTTGCACACCTTGGAGGTTCTCCAACAATTTCAACAAAGAGAATTAGATTGGATCTTGCATCAAGCTTACTAGGTAATGTTTGATCTTCTACTAAGCTATGATTATTTGTGTATTAGATGCATGATCAAATAGCTTAATGTTGAATAAGGCTAATAAATTGTGTTATGATGCTTTAGAAGTATAAACACAACATGCTTGTAATTAGGTCAAAGATATTCATATTGGACATGAAAAAATTAATAAGAGTTTGGAACTCTAAATTAAATCTTAGAGCATGGCTACCATTCTAGATTCACTTGACACCTTTAGGTGGACTAGAATTGTTCATGAGACATTTCTAATTGGGATTTTAAAATGGTTTTTTATATTGGATTGAAAATTTACGCAAGTGCGTATTAGAATAAATTTATTTTTTAGAAAAATATTTGATATTTTCTAAAACTTGATTTTTTTTATTCTATAACATATGTTAATGTTAGTTTTGAAATTAAAAATTAATTTTGGGTGTTTTTGAAGTGTTTAGGTAAGACCAGACGTTATTAGGGTAATAGATCCTCATAGCATCAGCTATCTGGAAATTTTCCAGAGAGTTGTGCATTTTGCAAAGTGCAAACAATGAAAACAAATAAAAAAAATTAGCAGCACACCTGAGCGCTACAGTGCCCGCGCGCACTGTAGCCCGTGTGCTTCACTCGCGCCGCGCCCTTCTCGCGCCTATTTTGTTTTCATTCGTTCTGGAGCTTCCGGACTCCGATTCAGCCCCAGTTTTTTCCTATACACTCATAATGGAATATAGTATTTCATTAAATGATTTAAAATTATACTTATACTTGATATCCATGGGTTAGACCTATTTTTACTATGTGGGGCACCGATCCGACCCTAGGAGTTCCACAACTGCCCCAACACCAGTATGGTTGCTTACCGGTTCCAGTAACTATGAAATTCCCCGGTAAACTAGTATAAAGACCGGTATAAAGGCTGGTATGAATCTTGCCTAGTTCGAGAAGCTGTGTCTAGTGTATTTTTACACCGGTATGCCAGTATAAGGCCGATATGCTGGTCATAGATGATTCAAAAAAGGCAAAAATACTTAAGAAATGCAAAACCAAGAATCAAGATGAACAAGTATCTTGATGACCAATAAAGATAATAAAGACTAAATGAAAAATACAAAGTAAATATAGAAAAATCAGACCTTCGAACACTAAGCTCTGATACCAAATGATGCGGAACTCACTTGGATGATTAGGCCAAGCAAACCCCTCTCAATGGATAGAACCCTAAGCACAGTGAATTTGATTTTGTAGGAACAAAACCCTTCTGAAGCCACAGATAAGACCCACAAAGAACTTGTCTTTGTGAACCCTTAAGATGATTCATTATAGTATTCTTCTAGCACGAAGACGCCACCAAGGTTGCCACACCTTACATAAGTCGAAGCTTAAACAAAGGAAAATCCCTCCCTTATGCTTGAAACTAAGCCATAGCCATTTTTCTTTGAAGAAAATCAAAATTTCTATGTTATTATTGAACAAGACAAAGTTTACAATAGGATAAGACAAATTTACTAAAATTCCCTTAAAAGGTAAAAAGACCAAAAGGTCCTAAAATTATCCAATGGCTACATAAAGTTAAATCCCTTAGTAGTCATTTCCTAATTAATATAAATATCCCCTACCAAGATCTTTATGCAAGTGGCAAGAAGATCAAAAATTAAAAAGTCAACAAAAGACTTAACTTTTACAATAATACCTATTAGGTCCTTTTTGCTAACTATTTGGTTCTAATCAAATCTAAGACTTAGCTAACTTAGTTATAAATGACCAAACTAAGTCAAAAAATCAATGGAAAACCCAAAATGTCAACAAAAGAGGCAACTTTTCCTAAAATGATAAAATCGTCTCTTTTACACAAAATTCTCCAAATTTTGTGGGCTTCATATTATAATACCCAAATGATATGTCTCAAGCCCATTAAGCTTTGTGTAACTCAAATATTTGGTGTTCAGCTTGATTCATCAAAAATTTGTTTGATTTTAGAATTACTGGCTCATCCATCTGGTATGACTTGCAATGCTCCATTATGTTGAGGCCATGTTCTTTGATGCTCTATACATGGTTTAGATCATGTCAGGTTGGGTCAGCAGCCTGAGTAGGTGGCTCAAAGGTGGGACATGCCACATTGCTGGTGAATAGAGCGAGTCTTTTGCATTGTCCGATAGCCATTTAGGAGAAAAATAGTCAGTTAAGCTAAATATGAAAAAATGAAAACAAAAAAAAATTGAGGTAAAGGCACCGAGAAATGCCTCATTTCAGGCACCAAAATCGATTGTTTGCCTTATTGAAGTAAATAGTTGAACACTTAGTGTGATTTGGCACACCAAGTGTTTAGGGTTGAGAGGGTTTCGAAATTCCTATACAACCTTAATTAACATCCAAATTATGTTAAATAAATAAGAAACAAGAAAAAAAAACATAAAAAAAAACTTACATCAAAGAAGAAAACAGTCTTGTTATTGCTGAATGAGGAATCATTTGAGAGAGTGAAGGAAAAAGTTGTTGTGGTGTTATTACAAGTACTTTTACTATCGCCAAGTCCAAAATTGTGTCGAATAATTGTGATGGATGGAATGAAAAACTGTCCACGGGAATTAGAATTTCCAGAAACACATCACAATCATGAAACTACCCAGTTATTGTGTCATTTCTAACACATATTCTTATATTTTGTGCATACCCTTCAGAATTTGGTTGTTTTCAACCACTCAAAGAATGAATTCCTTTCAGTAGAACTTAGAACGTAACAAGCATGTGGTTTGATATAGCCTCCAGGAATGGATTACAAATATAGATCTTTACAAATTTTCATATCATACAGGTCCAAATATGTAATTTTCAGTGTCTTTTGTCTTCCTCAGAATGTTCAATAAGGTGCCAACCAAAATTTTATATATGTTTTTCTCAATATGCATCACATCTAAATTATGTCACAAATTCGTATTCCCCTAATATTCCAGCTCGAAGACAATGCTCCATCTCGTCCAATTTAACTCTTCAGATCGACGTCTGCGATATGCATCTTTATTATTAATATGATTCTCGGGTGTGGTATTTGCAAGTATCTGATGTTGGAAAAGTATATCAAATCCAAATAAACTGTTGGGCATGCTTCTAAGATCTGGACGCTTGTTAAATAATTTACTTCTCCTCTATGGATGACTGAGGTCTAAAAATCTTTTGTGCCTCGTATATGCAATCTTTTTCACAAATGTTGTGAAGATGTATCACCAGTACACACTGGACATGCTATGTAACTCTTAGTACTCCACCCAGGTAAAGAACCATAAGCTGAAAGTCATTATTAGTCCACAGTAGGGTCGTGTGCATTTGAAAATATTGCTCAATAATTGCATCATAGGTAGTTATATCGATATTTCACAATATATGTAAGTGTTCAATCAACGGCCTCAAGTAAACATCAATATTTTTACAGAATGAACGTAAACCCGGTATAAGTAAGAACATGAATATGAAAAAGGTCTTTCATGTTAGGGTTGGTGCTCGGAGTGCCAATCCGGATCGTATTTTTGTCTGATTCATAAATATGAGTAATTTTATTTTCCATAATGTCTCTAATTTAGATGGTAGTACCCTTGTCTTTTATACACTTATTCGATCTAATTATGATTAGATATCTAATTATGATTAGATCGAAACTAAATCTGGTTTAGTGATACGTGTATATTATACAAAGACCCAAGGATTTACCATATAGTGCGCAGTTACACCATAGTTTGTAATTGACATTGGGAAATGCACTATAAGATGTATATCCTTAAATAAAGCTCCTGGTCAAGATTTACTAACATGGGTCGGTTAGTAAAATCCGCTAAGACCAGTGTTGGGTTTCTATTAAGTCCCAAGGATCAAATCAAGTAATGAAATCATGTGTGAATACATAAAAGAAGAATGGCGGAATCATACTTACATTAATCGGATTGGATGCGACGAAGAAAAATCTTTTCTTCCAAGGTTGAAGAAGCTCTCGGCCAAGCTTCAAGTTTGTGCTCCATGGATGAACTTAAAGCTCCAAGCTTTCAAAATGGATTCCATGCTCACGAGTGGGTTTCCCTAAAACCTTAGGATGACACTTCATGTGTGCTAGCACTAGGAAATTTTGCCATAAAATTCCCTTAAGCTCCTTGTAGTTCTCGACAATGGAGGAAACAAAGAGAAGAGAAGAAGGCCTTTGGCCGAATGGAGAGAAGAAGAACAAAATGGCCCTTGGTCGATTATTGTGTGAGAGAGAGAAGAGTTGGTGTGTTATAATTTTGGTTTTATATTTTCCAAAAATAAATACCAAAAATTCAATTACCAAATCTCAAAAAGTGGTATAAGGCTTTAAAGCCTTTCCAACAACTCCCATATACTATTCACATCACAAGTGATATGTTGTCAATCATTCAAAGTGACTAGACATCACATCAATCAAAGTGACTAATGATTTGACGCTTGATGTGACTTGTGGGCCCCACTTGATTCGAAATGCGAGCGGCCCCCGTAAACACTCCCGGACTCGGATTCGCTAATTCTGAATTAACGAATTTTCCATTGCGACGTAATTAAATCAATTTTAATTAAATAATTATGCCTAGTAAAATTACTATTCACATCGCTTAACGAATTAATCTAAATTAACTCGTTCGCCCGAATTAAAATCTAATTTCAATTTCGCGTCGAAATCTAATTTCGTCCAATATATCGAATATATTATTTTATTGATTAATTTCAAATTAATCGTTCTCTCTTTAAATAATATTTTATCCTAGATAAAATATCTTCGTAATTAATCCCATATTAATTCTCTTTCATCTAATTAATTCCAGATTAATAAAGTATGAGTCATACGTCATCGGTGAATCTTCGGGAAGCGACCCATGAGATCCCCGGATATGTTGACAGTAAATCCGGTTATCAGACTATCCGAACACGTACGTACCTAGTACTACGTTTTTACCAATTTACAAGATAAGGTTGGCTTCTAGCAAAGCGCCATGCCTTCCCAATTCTCCAGAAAGATCCTTACAAAAATATGTGATCTATATCAGGCGTAGTATACGTAGTATTGTATATTGTGATCCTGTATCGGATGTTCATGTGCAAGGCCTGGGGATGGAATAGTGTTTGCCCCGTACGAAGCACATATCGGATGTCTGGTAACTAGTCTCTATAATCGGATAAACATGACCTAGTCATATTATCCCGATGACTGCAGTACTTAAGAGTACTAGTTCCGTATCCTACGTGATCATCATCTCCACTATAACTGAAGTGATACTTTCATCTTGACATCACACCCAATACACTACGATTCTCAATATACCCAGAAAAGGCGTACACAGAACCTGTTAAAGCCCTGGACGACCAAAACCAAAGTATATTGATTATCGCGAGTATTAGTGATGCAAGTCTCAGGTTAAGACCAAATACACCTACCTGATTCGGACTTCCATAGACACATAGTTATATTACCAATGGAATTCCGAGGGGTCTATCCAGAGCGAAGCTATTTTCCTTACCATCGGTAAAACACAACCTCCTATTACACTTGCATGAGTATCCATTACCCAAAGATATGAGAACTATGCCTTTATGCTCCCACAACGCGCACAAGTGTAATACTAGTCTATTCTGTATTATCGATTTCCAATCTCGATAATACTACGACTATGGATATTTAATGATTAAACCTCTGTGGATTGATACTGTCTCATATCATATCAATCCGGAACTAATCATAAGGACCTTCTATCATTTATTCATCTTGGTAATCTAATTACAAATGATAAAAGGGCAATTTCTTTTGTCACATAGTTAATTTGTACAACAACACCGTTTTCTGTATAAATAGTGATGCTATGGGTCATAATTGTCCAAAAATCTCCCATTTGGCCTATAGCCAATCACTCAGGTGTCTTACACCTGAACTATGTACAGTTCGCTCAAACTTCTGCTGAGAAAAGGCTTTTGTCAGCAGATTTGCAAGGTTATCATTTGATGCGATTTATTCGATCATCACATCGCCACGATGTATGATCCGAACGAATCAGATGAATAATTGAAGTATATATCTGGATCGTTGATGAGACCATTAATTCTTTAGCCTGTGTTGTAGCCTATCTTAGCTGCTAACAGAACTATTCCTAATCTGATTAGGATTATTATAGATCCAAAAGGCTTCTATTGCTGCCTCAGCTGCAGCAATAACCCGCTTTTGTTGTTTATTTGGTAACAGTGTTTTGCTTGGAACATTTCCAACTCACTGTTCCGTTATTCAAACTATATAGTACCGTTTTGCGACTTAAAGTCGTCTTATCGGTTAGGAAACTTGCAACCGTGAACCCAGTCACTTCAAGTTATCCTGCTCCATAGTATAAGATAGCATCCTTAGTTCATCTAAGATATTAATGGATGTTCTTAACATCAATCCAGTGACTATCACTTGGATTAGCCTGATTGTTACTCCATATGCTCAAAGCTTATGAGACATCAGGTTGCGTACATTTATTTCAATGTACTAGTTCTCGGAGAGTGTCAACAACTTATAGATATATCCCAGTAGATCCTTATTCCTAGAATAAGGGTTGTCTCTCCCAAGTATTCTACGGAGAATTTTCATGAAATCCAAGCTTTCTCCGATTGTAATATGGGAATGTCATTTCCAAGAAATGATATATCATCATTATATTGGACATTCATTGTCAGTGCGCTCCCACTAACCTCCTTATATACACAAGAATCATTTTCGTTTTGAATTAAATCATATACCATTATGATTACATCAAAACGATTGTTCCAAGAACATAATGTTTAACCTGCAAACCTTATTTGCTAGTTATGGTACGATAAAATCGTCAGAATATTGTAAACATCCTCCAAAAGGTTTCCGTTTAAGGAAAGCGATTTTGACATTCAGCTGCCACATTTCATAAATGAAACATGCAGCATCAGCAAGCATTTCCCAAATGGATTTACCATGGCAACAGGTAAAATGTTTCGTCATAATCGACACAATGTTGATAACGATACCTTTTCGTTACAAGCCTAGCTTAGTACGTGGTATGTTGCCTTCCATGTATGTCTTATTCGAAGACTTACATAGTACCAATAGGCACAATGCCTTACGGTACATCAACTAGTATCCAAATTTTGTTGATATACATGGAATTTATCTCGGACGTTATGCCACTTTGCCATAAATAGGTAGTCGATACCTTGTATCACTTCCTCATACGTAGTCAGTTCGTATTCCTCAACAAGATTGTCATCTTTATGAGGTGAGATTAGAAACCCATACCTCCCAGATTGTTTTCTGACTCTCTCCAACTACGCAGTTCTTGTGTATTCGAAGATTATGGTACAGATTCATCACTGATGAACTGTTTGTGTTCCATTAAGGAATCAGTGCCTGGAATAGTATTACTCTGATTTTCATCGAGTTCTACTTTCCTCCCACTTACCACTGCATATAGGTATTCCTCTTAGGAAAACCGCATGGTGAGCAACAATTACATTGTTCTCTTGTGAGATGTATAAGTGTTATACTTTGGTTTCCCTAGGATAACCTACAATTAGGCACTTATCCGATTTGGGTTCCAGTTTGGTATCATTCAAACTTATGCCTAGCATCCCAAATCTTCAGGAATGAGAAAATCCGTTTTCTTTCCTGTTCATATCTAATATGAAGTCTGTCAAACAGATTTTTATGGAACCTTATTCAAAATAAGTATTGCACTATTTAATGCTTATCCCTTTGAAGGAAAATGGTAGCTCAGAGTGACTCATGATTAACCTTACTATGTCCAACAAGATTCAGTTTCTCTGTTCGGACGCACATTCAAATTGACGTGTTCCGGGAGGAGTCCTTATTGAAAGAATACTATACTCTTTCAGGTATTTTAGAAACTTATTGCTTAAGTATTTTCATCACGGTCCAATCATGATGTAGAATACTTTAGCTAATCTGTTTGTCTACTTCGTGTCGAAACTGTAAAAGTTTCCGATTCTTGTTTCAAAAGAAACATATAACCATAACGCGATGCATATCCGTAAAAGGTCACGAAATATTCATATCCACCTCTAGCCTAGCTAGATATGGGCCCATTTACATCACTATGAATGAGGGCTAATAGATCGGTGGCAATTGCACAATTACCAAGTAAAAGGTATTTTAGGCACTTTGTCCAATAAACTAGATTTGTAGACTTCATTTGAGTAGAATCAAATCCGTCCTAGTATCCACTCTTCAAAAGTGTGGATGTACGAGTCTTGTTTAATGTGTCCCAGACAACACTGCTATATATAAGTCTTATCTAATCAAATCAGTTTGAGCTACTTGTTTGTCATGTTATATGTTTGAGATTTATTTATATTCAAAATATAAATACTGCTATTCACATATAATGTGTTTATCTCAATATCATCTTTATAAAATAAAACACTTTAGTGTTCTAGAATATAAAGGTATACTCGAAACGAGTTATACACGATATAGAGATAATGTTTCTAGTCAAACTAGTTACATTATAACAGTTTCTTAATTTAAGTATACACCCGAAGGGTAGTTCCTAAACTTAAGATTTCTACAGTTAAAAATCGTCACGTTTCCGATTCGCAGAGCGATCTCATCTGAAGTCGGTATCCTGCTTATCAGCAGATGCAAGTACATATATTTATGTACCATATTTAGTATCTAAAATCCAATTTTAATTCTAGTAGTGAACATGTTTATGACAAACATACTTGAAGTCAAAGCCTTGCCCTTTCTTTTATTCCTTCATGTCTGCCTTGTCCATACGGCAGTTACGCTTCCAATAACCCCGTTTGCCACATTCTTAGCAGACATCTTGGGATATGTCCTTTGTCTTCCTAGAAGACTGTGATGATTTTGTCTTTGCCCTTTTCTATACCCCAGAAGCCTTTAGCCAAGCCTTGGCCTTCTGGGATATCGAAGTAAGATGCGCCTTGCGCTTCTTGCCCTTATGCAAAATTTGGCTTTGTCTCATTGAGCATATCCATTAACTCTCCAAGAGTTTTCTATTGCAATTAATGCTTCTAAGATCTAAGTATAGATCTATGAAGATTCTTTAATTTCAACATCATGGTTTAAAGATCTAATCCTTAGTTATGACGACGAAATTAAGGAATCTTTATAGCAAAGATAACAGATTAAACACTAAAGTTATCATCACATGAATCTTCCAAAGATCATGCTATACTATTTGCTTAACTCCGGGCTTAGGCCCAAGAAGTCACTTTTATCAAATAAAGTAACTTCTCGGTTCTTAGTACTATCCTAAGGTAATATTCCCAACCTGAAAATTAAAACTGCTTAAACACATTTTCTTCCAAGATTATGTTTTAAAAGCTTAATCTTTCAGTTTATCTTGATTTTAATAGTCCAACTATTTCATCAACGATTTCAGGTACATTTGAATATAATGATTACTATAGTCTAACTATATAATCAACTATACTTTTAATTTGATTAAATTCAATTATATTGATTACTATAATCCAATTATAAAATCAACTATCAATTGAAATAGTTTGAATACAGTCCAACTGTTTAATTAAAACAATATTTAATATTAGTCCAACTAATATTTATCAATTGACGAAATTTGAAATGAGTGCGTATGACAAGTAACTAAACAAAATTGCAAATCTAATACTTGTCTCCCACTATTTTTTGGCGAGCCTCTAACCCTCTGTTGAGTACTCGGAAAACCTAGTTTCCTAGTGGGCTAGGATCCCGTTAAATAACACACAATCTTGACTTTGGCCAACAAATTGTATGATATTTAACTAGGTAGATCTCTAAGATCAATTGGATCTCATCCAATTCCTAGATCCAGTAGGTGGACATCCAAGTCTGAAACATATATATCATATATGCCAATATATCCAATATATTCCCTAACTTTTTTCCTCTGAATCAACTAAGCCTTGGCTTTGGCACAATAAACTTAATGATCCCAGTTAAGCGGAACCTATTGACCTTGGAAAGCTTCGTAATCGATGTCGATGGACAAGAAGTGATCTTGACTTTGGCCAACAAATCACAACTTGGACAAGACACCGATATGGAATAAAGCCTTCATGATTCAAACATATCCGCGACGGACAAAGGTCTTGACTTTGGCCAACAAACCAGTGCCAATCTTGGATATTGAGTAAGAATCACTGAATGGAAGGAAAAATACTTAATATATTTTGAGGGTTTTTCGCGTAAATTGGCAACCAATTTATTATCTTTGTTAAGGTCTCATCATCACACACCCTTAAACATGCATTCTAAAAACATAATAAGGCGCATATAAATAAATATAATAATGATATGCGGATGGATATTTAAACACATTATTCCAATAATAAATCTCTTCATTTCCTCTCTCCCGCTAGCACAAGTATTACTTCTACCCGATTACATAACACGTCTAAAGAAACCTCATTGACATTGAGGGGAATAGGTGAGAAGAGAAATACACAGAGTCAAGAGGTAATAGGCTGGATACGCAAGTCCAATTTAATAAATTCTAAATTTATTACAACAATTTCCAAATTTGCCCTCACCCATCTAATATCCATCTGATATACATTATTCATACATTGCATCCATGTATTCACACAAGCATGTAATCAATCAATCTAATCCAATTAATTAATCTGAAAATTAATGACCATCCAATGTTCAAACAACGATTTGATTTTACGCGAGTCAAACTCGTTTTGTGAATAAGTACTCAAAGTACGAATTCTCGAATTATATTAAACTACAACATTAAATCCAATTCAATTTGTATTTAATACTAATTCGTTATTTAATTCTAAATTAAATAATTACACTTTATTAATGAACATTTACAACTTAGATTCCAAATCTAATCGTTACGGGTCTCAAAGCCCGATTAACATCCAATGTCGTTTAATTAAAGTCCAATGGGCTTTCAATTAATTTCTTAAGGCATGCGTTTCGGCAACCAAAGCCCAAGTAAGGAATCACCCTTTATGCCTAGAAATCAATTTCTGCCCATTAGGCCCAATTAAACTTTAAAGGCTCAATAGTTGTATTTGGACTTTATGGTTATGGTTTTGGGCCCAATTGGATCCAACCAATTAGCCTAAACCAAACTTGGCCCAACCAAGCTATTAAGCCCAATTACAACTTTACAAGCCCAATTCCAAATTTGGCCCAATTAA
Source organism: Zanthoxylum bungeanum (assembly GCA_019454045.1). Taxonomy (NCBI): domain Eukaryota; kingdom Viridiplantae; phylum Streptophyta; class Magnoliopsida; order Sapindales; family Rutaceae; genus Zanthoxylum; species Zanthoxylum bungeanum. Next base: position 60,200 of record SKCR01030862.1, read on the forward strand.
CTAAATTACCAAAATTCCAAATTCATAATTTAATTAACCTAAAGTGCATGCCCTAATTAATTACCCAAATTAACATTTCCAAAATACTAATTCACTCAATTAATTACGCTTATTATCATCAACATATGTCCAACACATTTGAATCAAAAAATCACATCATTTTACATGCTTACAGTCACGAGAATGGTAGGGATTTCTTTGTCCGATTCGGTTTTAATCCAATTAAATCTAATTCAACATTACCCAATGTTTTCCAACTCATCCAATGATCTAAAAACACAAAAATCAGCATGACTTAGGGCAATCCAACTTTCGGCCAAGCCATATATATTGGGGAAAAATTATCCAATCCAATTTTCATCAAATTGAAAATGCATAACACTATGTTAACATAATTTAAGCATACCCAAACAATCAGTTTCACTCAAACATGCTCAAATCAATTTTGCCCAATTTTACCCTAATTCAAGTTTCATACTTAAAATGGCTCTGATACCATTGTTGGGTTTCTATTAAGTCCCAATGATCAAATCAAGTAATGAAATCATGTGTGAATACATCAAAAAAGAATGGCGGAATCATACTTACATTGATCGGATTGGATGCGACGAAGAAAAATCTTTTCTTCCAAGGTTGAAGAAGCTCTCGGCCAAGCTTCAAGTTTGTGCTCCATGGATGAACTTAAAGCTCTAAGCTTTCAAAATGGATTCCATGCTCACAAGTGGGTTTCCCTAACACCTTAGGACGACTCTTCATGTGTGCTAGCACTAGGAAATTTTGCCACAAATTCCCTTAAGCTCATTGTAGTTCTCGACAATGGAGGAAACAAAGAGAAAATAAGAAGGCCTTTGGCCGAATGGAGAAAAGAAGAACTAAAATGGCCCTTGGCCGATTATTGTGTGAGAGAGAGAGGAGTTGGTGTGTTGTAATTTTGGTTTTATATTTTCCAAAAATAAATACCAAAAATTAAATTACCAAATCTCAAAAGAGGTATAAGGCTTTAAAGCCTTTCCAACAACTCTCATCTACTATTCACATCACAAGTGACATGTTGTCAATCACTCAAAGTGACTAGACATCACATCAATCAAAGTGACTAATGATTTGACGCTTGATGTGACTTGTGGGCCCCACTTGATTCGAAATGCGAGCGGCCCCCGCAAACACTCCCGAGCTCGGATTCGCTAATTCTGAATTAACGAATTTTCCGTTGTGACGTAATTAAATCAAATTTAATTAAATAATTATGTATAGCAAAATTACTATTCACGTCGCTTAACGAATTAATTCTAAATTAACTCGTTCGCCCGAATTAAAATCTAATTTCAATTCCGGTTCGAAATCTAATTTTGTTCAATATATCGAATATATTATTTTATCGATTAATTCCAAATTAATCGTTCTCTCTTTAAATAATATTTTATCCTAGATAAAATATCTCCGTAATTAATCCCAGATTAATTTTCTCTCTCATCTAATTAATCCTAGATTAATAAAGTACGAGTCATACGTCATCGGTGAATCTTCGGGAAGCGACCCATGAGATCCTCGGATATGTTGGCAGTAAATCCGATTATCGGACTATCCGAACACGTGCGTACCTAGTACTACGTTTTTACCGGTTTATAAGACAAGGTTGGCTTCTAGCAAAGTGTCATGCCTTCCCAATTCTCTAGAAACATCCTTACAAGAATATGTGATCTATATCAGGCGTAGTATACGTAGTATTGTGTATTACGATCCAGTATCGGATGTTCATGTGTAAGGCCTAGGGCTGGAATAGTGTCTGCCCCGTACGAAGTACATATCGGATGTCTGGTAACTAGTCTCTATAATCGGATAAACATGACCTAGTCATATTATCTCGATGACTGCAGTACTTAAGAGTACTAGTTCCGTATCCTACGTGATCATCATCTCCACTATAAATGAAGTGATACTTACATCTTGACATCACACCCAATATACTACGATTCTCAATATACCCAGAAGAGGCGTACACAGAACCTGTTAAAGCCCTGGACGACCAAAGCAAAAGTATATTGATTGTCGCAAGTATTAGCGGTGTAAGTCTCAGGTTAAGACCAAATACACCTACCCTGATTCAGACTTCCATAGACACATTGTTATATTACCAATGGAATTCCAATGGGTCTATCTAGAGCGAAGCTATTTTCCGTACCATCGGTAAAACACAACCTCCTATTATACACTTGCATGAGTATCCAATACCCAAACATATGAGAACTATGCCGTTATGCTCCCACAATGCGCACAAGTGTAATACTAGTTTATTCCGCATTATCGATGTCCAATCTCGATAATTTTACGACTAGGGATATTTTATGATTAAAGCTCTGTGGATTGATATTGTCTCATATCATCTCAATCCGGAACTAATCATAAGGACCTTATATCATTTATTCATCTCGGTAATCTAATTACAAATGATAAAAGGGCAATTTCCTTGTCACATAGTTAATTTGTACAACAACACCGTGTTCTGTACAAATAGCGATGCTATGGGTCATAATTGTACAATAACCAGTACATGTCGTATATCGTTACTTGGTCCGATGATTTGTCCCAGTGAACTATGAGTCTCGGAAGACTCGTATAGACATGTTGGTGTTTATTTGATAAGACATTGAACGACTCACTGAAGATTTCCTAATAGATGTACACCAACGTCAATAGGAATCTTCTTGGGTTGAGCGACATAGTGATCCTTTGACTTGAGATACCATAGTAGGATATATGAGTTATCCTCCATACTTTGATGGCAGTCACGTCAACGATCTACTCATAATCAGACCTCCGTCTGTTAGTAGGGTGTGGACTGATGCTCATGATATCCAGTGCATATCAAGATAGAATCCGCCAGTCCTTTGTACAAGACATAGGCATCCTCACATGTTTACGATCTAGTAAATCCATGGTCGTGGTATAACTTTGAAAATTAGTTCCAAGTGTTATTTATAGATCATAAATTGAATATGGATAGCTTATGACGAATGGATTATAGGTATGCAATGACATTAACTTGCATAGTTTAGCAAGATTATCCATGGTCGTCATAATCCATGAGTGGGTGGATTATAGACATGAAATTAGATTTCGTGACGGATAAACCTAAAATTAGAGAGTCCCACAATATGAAGTGTACTCGTTGAGCACTTGGGAAACACGATATGGATAATATAGATTATTCATAATACTTAACAAGATTAAATGAGTTAATTTGGATCGTTTAATTGGTTAAACGATAACACATGTATTATGGAATTTTGGAAAATCATAATTACTATGTATTTGTATTTGAAACATAATAAGATTAGATACACATTAATTAATTATCAAATAAGATTTTGACACATGCCATTAATATAGGTATTTATTATTTATTGTAAATAAAAATACATATATAACAATAATTATATTAATTGATTATTTGGATATTTAATTGTTAAATATTTGAATAATTCATTAATTAAACCTTTTTTCATTAAATATTATGAAATATGATAAGTTATTATTGGTACAAATGACATGAATTAATTAAACTTAATGTGTCCAATATTGATTGGATAACATAAAGTTTACTTTAATAAATTAGATTAATTTTTTTGCCAAATGACAAAAAAATCCCCACTAGAGTCGGTCATGACTCTATTTAAATTAAATAATTGTTTCTTTTTATTCTTGATTGATCCATTGCCAAGAGCTCCAAATAGAAAAGGGTTTCATTTTTACTTGATGTTTCAAGTTGAAGAGTGAAGGAAAAACACAAGAAAAGCTTAGGAATTTGAAGATTAAAAGGTAATCTTTAGTCTTCTTAAGTTTATAAATTTGATTTCTTATTCTTGTGTTTTTAGAATAGTTCTCGATTTCTTTACTTGTTAAGAATTTGGGTTTTGGTTTTGATGGATGAATTGGAAGAGATTGATGCATGTGTGAAGTGTTTTAATTAATATTATTATAATATTAGGCCAATTTGATCATTGGATGATATGATATCATTCTATAGTGTTATGACGACTCTTGTAATACCTAGAATTGTTCTTGGATGATTCATATGTGGTGACTTGAGTTGGTGTTATGATTAATTTGATTAATACTGAAAAATCAGATTTAAAGCACAAAAATTCACTAATTTCGATTCTATATCAGTTATGATTAAACTAAAAATTTTGTGTTGCATTTGATGTGTTATGAATGTAATGGATGTATTTTGGGAGTTGGATCAATTGCCGGAAAGTGTTTCGGAGTTGAAATAAGTGAAAAACGGCCAAAAATGGCGTTGCCGGGTGACTTTTGAGCCAACCGGGTGACAACTGTCCAAACAGTGAGTTCATCACTGTTCGGGCAGCCCATGAGCTACCCTAACACTATTGGGGGTCGGTTCGGTCAAAAACACATTTTGCATCATTTTGGGATAAAATATTTTTCATAAAAGTTTCACGACGTTTCATATATATTTTTGATATCGAATAAATTGGCTTAGGTGAAATATGAATAAATTATTCATATAAGATATTGAATACTTTATTCGGTAATTTGAAAAAGTTTTGAAATTATGATTCGCCCGAACCGCGCTCCTACTGCACCCATCACCCAAAACCCCAATAAAAATGGTATTAGAGTGGGTTTGATGGTTCATCCATTACATTATTCATGCTGGATATATGATTTGTAATCCAATTTTAATGTTCGCACATGCATATAATCTAGATATATTTATTTACTTTTTGGTTATACGTTAACAGAAAATATAACGGAAATTTAATGGTTAAATTGTATTATGTTTTCTAAGGTAGAATTGAATTATTTAGAAAATGATTTAGATTAAAATTCTGCATTTGACGTAGATTATATCTTCCAGAGGAAAATCCCCGCTTTTAAATATGGCTATAAAGTAAAGTGTATTGGATACATATTTCTTGGTCCGTCTTGTCAGTACGATTTATGGGTATCTTTCTATAACTACATTCGAGATCGTGCCAAAGCTGTAAGGGTGTAGGTTATAGAATTATTATCCATACCGGCTGTATATTGATATTGGACAAATTCAAGTGAAAGTGAAAATTATGTCATTGACAAGTGTAGCTTTGATACGCTTCCTTGTGAACGTGCCAAAGCTATCGCAACGGGAAACGGTCAAGACCAAAATCAAGAGTCACTGGTGAGTGATTGACAATGAATTGTCTACTTAATGAATATATGTAGACAAGATCGTGCCAAAGTTGTGAGTCGAAATATATTCATGGGATCTTATTCTCACTATGCAATTCGATTTAATTATTGAGTTCCCGTTGTCCATTGGGGATTACGGTATTACGTAAAGTAGTGGGAGACACTGCTGGGTTTTAAATCATAACATAAGCAGTGTGTAATATTTTGGAAAATTCTGCTTTGTTTTCCTTTCTTTCTATATTGTTTATAGATTTATACTTCTAATCCACTGTATTTATATTTCTAGAATATAGATATATATATTTTCTGACTTTACTTATGGTTGCGTACTTCTAGAATAGGTTCTAGATAGATATTAGACTAAGATATTGTTAGATTAGTTTAAAATCATCGGGAACTGTTGTTCCGGTTTTCTTGAAAATCAAGATGGTTTGTGACTTAGTTACTAGGTCACGATTAGGTAATCTAAATAGATATGTGCTTTAAAAAATAACTGTCTAGAAAGAATAGTTCTTGTGCAGTAAGAATTGACACAAATCAGTTCATGTCTCGAGATTCTTGACTAGTGTTAAGAAAACCACATTAGTATTTGTTTATCTTATAATGATGTTTCTTGACTTTAGTGACTTTTAAGAAGTCATTTGTCTGACATAGTTTGCTAATCAATCATTTGCAATTATTGTGAATAATTGAATGAAAATTATAAAGCTTAAGAAATTAGATGTGTATAGTTGTGTATAGAGAATATCGATTCTCATAATACAACAATAATACGTATTAGATATCAGATCTCCCGTCTAGTTATTTAAAATAATGTTTAATAATTTTTTTGATATTTGATATCAGAAAGACGACTAGTAGTGTCATTAATGAAAAGATAAATATTAAGAAAATATTCGGTTAAAATAAATAACTTAGAATTGTGCTTTATGAGATTTTATTATTAAAGCATTAGATGCTTATTCTTTATGGTAAAAGATGGTCTGATAGGAGTTCACACCATATATCCTTATCCATTTAATGAATATTGTAATTAGGATGTGATTAAATCTCATTTAACCAATGATCGTCATTGGACCACAAGATTTATTAGACTAATACATTGGATGTATGTAGTTTAATGAATTAGTAATTGCCTTAGATAGTTTTCTTTACTCCGTAACTTAGTTAATGAATTGTCATTACTTAGTTACGTGTTTCTAATAGAGAACATGTTGAACATCTTGAATTGTTCGAGAACTTTCAATATGCTTTCTGATGAAATGTGGATAGAATATTTTGAATGGTTCAAAGATATTCTATTTGAAGTGTTGAAAATAAAATTCATCTTGAGACTTTGAATTGTTCAAGGATGTTTGATATGATCAAACATATGAATTTGAGGCAATTAGTTCTAAATCCATGATTCCATCTTGATGGAATTGGTTAGTGGGAGTAATAGAATCTTATATGATTTGATTCATTGATATTGAGTGTTACTGAATTTGTTTCAATACTTTTGAGGTTATGCTCCAGTAACTCTAATTCATATCTTTAATTAGGGTTCCATATATTCCTACAGTTACATATATGATATGTATAGTAGAAAATTCGAATCTTGAAAAGTTTGAGATTTGAGACTTTCTTTTATATACTGGTTATATAATTGAAAGTACTTGTGCCTCAGAGGTACGAGTGAAAGGTTTATCATTTATTCTATTTAATGGAATATTGTATTCTATTTTATAGAATATTTCTTCTACGATCCTAAGTGATCAAATTATTTTGTTACTTAGTGGTTAACATTGGATGTTGACGACTGTAGAAAGGACTTGACTTAGTGAAGTCAAAAGTGAGAATGATAAACAATAAGTGGAAATGCATAATTAATAAGATGAATAGACCCTTACACAATTTCCATATAAGTCCAATAGGATGTCTGAATCATTTACAAAGTATTTGATGCTTAATGATTCAGTTGTTTTCTTATTGAAGAAAATTATCCTATAACTTATAGTGGGAGGGATATTTGACATCGATTTCGGAAATTACCATTGAACCATAGATCTAAGATTGTTCATTGCTTACTACGATCGAGTTTAGAACTTGATTGAGCTTTCTTTATGAATTGTTCATAAAATGTGCAAATTATTTACGCATTAAAAGCGAAGTGAGCTTGATAAAGGTTTGACCTTTATAGTATGACAATGAGAAAGGTTATACTCAGTAGTCTATTTTAAATTCTGAGGAAACTTGTCTTTGGTCGCACTAATTGAAAAATTAAAGATCTGTTGGTTAATGTTGATATTAAACTGTATTTTAGCTAAAGAATGCAAAGTGGCATTCTTAAGTGATTTCTCGATTGAGAAATTTGTTGTGTTTTCTTTATTTGGAGCGTTCAATCTGGAATGGCCATAAAGTTTGTATTCTACTAATATCACAGTTTGATATACTAGCTTATAGAGCTTATTGTAGACCCATATAAGCTTTCCAGAAATTCGTGTTATCTAATTTTGATACAGTCAGATTGTTTAATTTCGTTAAAGTATAATGAATACATATTTGTAATAGGGTCAGTGGGAGCGTACAAATTTCGTTCTAGTATTATATATCCTAAGTCTTATTTTCTCCGTGGAAGTAGTGGGAGTAGTCTCTTTTATATTTGATATAAAGTTTTACATAAGATATAAAACCAATAGACTTGTGAGATACTCTCATTAGTCGTGCATTATATATGATTTAATAAAGGACACAGTAAGACTATTTGTTTGACAGCTAGTATAACTGTTTGACAGTTAACATGTCTTTTATATATATACATATATATATTATTCATTTTTCGTAAAGGATGATACCTTTGTCGAAAGAAAGATTGATTGGAATGTCTAGTCAATCATATGCATCATAGGATGATAGCATAGTGAATACTATATTATATGCGATTATAGATATGAATTTAATCGTAATTGTTACGAGTTATTTTGATATGTTGTAGACCATATGATGGATCTTGAAACATGTTCTTTGTGATCTTTGAGATATTAAGAATGAGTTTCTTATTCATGGAGAATTTAGTCTGCAACCATAAGGTCAGATTAGTTTTAATCCTAATTATGACATTAGATGGTCTATATTATATAAAGTCAGAAAGGATGCAGTGGGAGTGTCACTGTTGATTCTACTGAACTAGTGGAATCAGTTGCAACATATGAAGTATTGACTTTTGAAGTTGCGTAGTGACCTTATAGATTAGAAGTTTGATATTAGTATTGTGCTTGCGGTTGTCTGCAATGTATTTTAGATTTCATCTCTAAATACATAGATAACTTAGTAGCTATAGGACATCACCAATATAGCATCTGAGTCATATTGACGTGGAATTTGAATTTTACAAAATATGAATGATGCTGGCTAAGGAAAACGGTTGGGTTTATTGGACAAACTCGATTTGTTAAGCGGGCTTACTTGTTGTTGCCTACTCCTTGAGTGCTTGGTGAGATCTTAAGGCCATTAGTATGTGATACACATTGATGTGTGTATATGACACTGTGGATTAGCACTGGAGCAAGTGGGAGAAATTATTAGGGTTGGTGCTCGGAGTGCCAATCCGAATCGTATTTATGTCTTATTCATAAGTACGAGCAATTCTATTTTCCATAATAGTACTAATTTAGATGGTAGCACCCTTGTCTTTTTTACACTTATTCGATCTAATTATGATTAGATATCTGATTATGATTAGATCGAAACTAAATCTGGTTTAGTGATACGTGTATATTAGACAAAGACCCTAGGATTTATAATATAATGCACAGTTACAGCGTAGTTTGTAATTGACATTGGGAAGCGCACTATAAGATGAATATCCTTAAATAAAGTTCCTGGTCAAGATTTATTAACACGGGTCAGTTAGTAAAATCCGCTGAGATCAGTACATGTCATATATCGTGACTTGGTCCGATGGTTTATCCCAGTGAACTATGAGTCTCAGGAGACTCGTATAGACATATATGTGTTTATTTGATAAGATATTGAATGACTCACTAAAGATTTCCTAATGGATGATACACCAACGTCAATAAAATCTTCTCAATTTGAGCGAGCACAGTGGTCATTTGACTTGAGATACCACAGAAGGATATATGAGTTATCCTCCAAACTTTGATGGCAGTCATGTCAACGATCTATTCATGATCAGATCTTTGCCTGTTCGTTGAGTGTGGACTGGTGCTCATGATATCCAGTGTGTATCAAGATAGGATCCGTCAGTCCTTTGTACATGGCATAGGCATCCTCACGTATCTATGATCTAGTAACTCCATGGTCTTGGAATAACTTCGGAAATTAGTTCCAAGTGTTATTTAGAGATTGTAAATTGAAAGTCGACTATATTATGCCAAACGGGTTTGATATTTTTTTATCTATACCCCAGGTATAATATGGATAGCCTGTGACGGGGGGATTATATGTATGCAATGACCTTGACTTGTATAGTTTAGCTAGATTATCTGTGGTCGTCATATTCCATGAGTGGGTGGATTATGGACACGAAATTGGATTTCCTGATGGATAAACTTAAACTTAGAGAGTCCCACGATATGAAGTGTACTCGTTGAGCACTTGGGCAACGCGATATGGATAATATAGATTATTCATAATACTTCACTGGATTAAATGAGTTAATTCAAATCGTTTAATCGGTTAAACGATAACATATGCATTAGGGAATTTTGGCCAATCGTAATTACTGTGTATTTGTATTTGATATATAGTATGATTAGATACACATTAATGAATCGTCAAATGATATTTTGACACATGTCATTAATATATGTATTTGTTATTTATTGTAAATAAAAATACATATATGCATTTGTTATTTATTGGAAATAAAAATACATATATAATAATAATTATATTAATTGATCATTTGGATATTCAATTGTTAAATATTTGAATAATTTTAAATGTTATGAAATATGGTAATTTATTATTGGTACAAATGACATGAATTAATTAAACGTAATTTGTCCAATATTTATTGGATAACATAAAGTTTACTTTAATTAATTAAATTAATTTTTTTGCCAATTGACCAAAAATTTCCGACTAGAGTCGGTCATGACTCTATTTAAATTAAAAAATTATTTCTTTTTCTTCTTGATTGAGCCATTGCCGAGAGCTCTAGATAGAAAAGGGTTTCATTTTTGCTTGATGTTTCGAGTTGAACAGTGAAGGAAAAACACAAGAAAAGCTTAGGAATTTGAAGATTAAAAGGTAATCTTTAGTCTTCTTAAGTTTGGAAATTTGATTTCTTATTCTTGTGTTCTTAGAATAGTTCTAGGGTTTCTTTACTTGTTAAGAATTTATGGCTTTTGGTTCTGATGGATGAATTGGAAGAGATTGATGCATATGTGAATTGTTTTGGTTAATATTATTGAAATATTAGGCCAATTTTATCATTAGATGATATGTTTCCATTCTAGAGTGTTATGACCACACTTGTAATGCCTAGAATTGTTCTTGGGTGATTCATATGTGGTGACTTGAGTTGGTGTTATGATTAATTTGATTAATGTTGGAAATTTTGATTTAAAGTATAAAAATTCACTAATTTCGGTTCTGGATCAGTTATGATTAAACTGGAAATTTGTGGTGCATTTGTGTGTTATGAATATAATTGATGTATTTTGGGAGTTGGAATAATTTTCAGAATTTGTTTCGGAGTTGAAATAAGTGAAAACGGCCAAAAATGGAGTTACCGGGTGACTTTTGAGCCAACTGGGTGACGGCTATCCAAACAGTGAGTTTGTCATTGTTACGGCAGCCTTTGAATTATCCTAATACTATTGCGGCTGACCTGGACAGTCCCAATAAGTGTCGGGTGATCGGTTTGGTCAAAAACGTATTATTTTTCGTAAAAGTTTCACGATGTTTCATATATATATTTATGTCGTTATTTGATATCGAATAAATTGGGTTAGGTGAAATATGAATAAATTATTCATATTAGATATTGAATAATTTATTTGGTAATTTGAAAAAGTTTTGAAATTTAGATTTCGTCCGAATTGCGCTTCTGCTGCGCTTATCGCCTAAAACCCTAACATTTCATACAAATTCCACGACGGTAAGTTATAAGGTATAATTACCACATGACACATGCTGTAAGAGTTATTCATGTTTCAATAAGGATTAAAACTATCAGATGCAAGACCTAACCTGACATTACTATGGTTATCGATGAAACATTGGTACATATAATTAATATTTTCCCACTCAATTGCATCAGCAGGGTATCTAAGAACGTCATAATCACCAACTATCTTGTCATAATGCCATCTCATGTCAGATGCGGTGTGACATGACATAAATAATCTTTACAGTCTATGTGTCAATGGAAAAGAATGCAACACCTTATAAGACACATTCTTCCCAGTATCACGAATCGTATACCGATTTTCTCCATAGATTAGACAATTCTCAATGAATTTATACTCTGCACAAAATAATCATACTTACAGATGTATATTGACTCATACCCCAATATAAAATCATGCATTATTTTTCACCTCGTAATATAATTTTGGTAATTTTATGCCGGCTAGTTCATCTGTTCAAGCAACTTTAACATCGTGTCAATGCTTTTATCGAGCATTCCATTATTATCTTTAATGTGAAGTATGTTGACAACAAAATTCAAAGTCGATATGTCAGCACCATCAAACGGTATTTTTTTTAGCTCTTTCAAGTAACTGACTAAACATATTATGTCTGTCGTTCTCCTTTGGATGTACTGTTTCTCCACCAAATATTACAAGTCATACAAGACAGTAATCATATCATCATCGTTATTTTTTTACGATGCTCATGATAACTAGTACTAGCTTGTGAATAGGTATACTGGGAGATAAAGTTATAATTTTCTCCACGGTAAACCCACTTCTGACAGGTCGCTAAAATTCAAGGTGTGTATAAGTGATCCATAACTTCACTCAAATACTTCTTTCTCCTCTTCAAACAATTATTACATGACAATGCACATGACCTTCCGCATCAGCAACTTATTTCGCTGCTTCCATATATTATTCCACCAATTTACTATATTTGATACTCAATCTACTTGGCACACTCATCCATCTTCTACCCATATCAATAAAAATATCTACAAATATATTAAAAAAGGATAAATTAATTAAAATTAATGTATGTACAATATATTCACTTAACAATTAAATCAGAGTATGACCAGATTTGTTGCAGATATGAAAAAATTTGCCTCTACCTTTGAGAAATATTTACCCACGGTGGAAAGCACAACATCATCGTGAGATGGCTTAAGTAAGCCGAGATGAATTTCATCAAATAATAACTTAGAGACAACAACTTCTAATGTAGGTAGGGGAGATAGATGTAACAATGAAGCTCGACAAGATTTAAAGTCATTAGTAAGGGCTATAAGGAATTGAATCAGCCGCATACGGTCATGGTGTGCTATATAATTAGTTGCATCAACGATGTAACTCATAGATGGTTCTGACAGAGCAAGCTGTCCCAAATATTCTCCATTTGTGCAAGAAAATCAGTAATAGACTGACCTTTCTCTTGTTTCAAATTATGTAACTTTTCCCACAATTGATACTGATTAGAGAGATCAGAAGAGGTGTACCTTAATGCAAGCAGATCCCAAACTTCTTTGGCAGTTTCATAGCTGCCAAATTGATGATGAATGGCTAGAAATGAAGTATTTTGAAACCATATCAGAATTTGATGGTTCTTACTGTCCCAATCATCAAGACAATTAGTGAGCTGTCCTTTAGTTTCATCAGTGAGCCGAGTGGGGGACTTGAAATCTCCAGTAACATAACGTCATAGTTTCCGAACCTTGAGAAAATTATGCATTCCTTGAACCCAGAGACGGTAGTTTGAAGTTTGAACCTATGAGGACGGTAGTAATGGATTGCATAGCATCTGACATTTTCATTTGTCAAATAGTATAAGATCAGGATTGATTTTGATGATTCTGAGGTTATTGTTGCTTCTGGAATGATCAAAAATGGTGGAAATGATACTTTGTTGGTCAAAATCCGATACAGGGACAAAAATATAGAGTTTCAGATGTTACAAAGGTTAAAGAGTAATTTCAGAAAAATTTAGGGACCACAATGTAATTTTCAGAAAGTATAGGGGTCAAATTGTAATTTATGAAAAGTTTATGGACCAAAATATAATTTTAGGAACATATATGAGTAAAATTGTAATTTATAAAAATTTAAGGGACCAAAATATAAATTCCAGAAAGTATAGGGGCTTTTCTATAATTTACTAGATTATGCTGATGTGGCTAACACGTGGCCTGATGTGTTATTTACGTGGTGTTGACTGAGCAATGACTGGCGATGATATGGTGCTGACTGTGTGTTGATGATGTTAGACAATTATGACCCATAACATCACTATTTGTAAAGAACATTGTGTTTTTGTACAAATTAACTATGTGCCAAAAAGAAATTACTATTTTATTATTATTGTAATTAGATTACTTGGATATATAATGATAAAAGTCCATATGGTTAAATCGGATTATTAAGATATGAGACAATATTAATCCACGAACGGTTTAATCATTAAATATCCTTAGTCGAAGTATTATCGAGACTGGACATTGATAATGCGGAATAGACTAAGAATTACACTTGTGCGCATTATGGAAGCTTAATGGCATAGTTATCATATATTTAGGTATTTGATACTTATGCAAGTGTAATAAGAGGTTCTGTTAGCCGTTGGACCCAGAATAGTTCGCTCTGGATAGACGTACTCAGAATCCCATTGGTGATATGACTATGTGTCTATAAGAATCCAAATCAGGGTAGGTGTATGTGATCTTTAACCTGAGACTTACGTCGCTATTACTTGCGACAATCAGTTTACTTTGGTATTGGTCGTCCGGAGCTTTAACAGGTTCTGTGTACGCCTATATTGAGTTTACTAAAAATCGTAGTGTATTGGATGTGATATCAAGATGGGAGTTTCACTTTAGTCGTGGAGATGAATGTCACACAAGATACAGAACTAGTACTCTTAAATGCTGCAGCTATCGGGAAAGTGTGACTAGGTTATGACTTTTCGATTATAGAGATTAGTTACGCAGGATCCGATATATGCTTCGTACGGGGCAGACACAGAGCCAACCATAGGCCTAGCATGTGACATCCGATACTGGATCATATTACCTATTACACAGTATTACTTCGTCTGATACAGATTATATTTCTCGGTGAATATTTCTGGAGAATTGGGTAGGCACGGTGCTTTGCTAGAAACCAACCATGTCTTGTAAATCGGTGAGAACGTGTTACGGGGTACGCACGTGTTCAAATAGTCTGACAACCGTATTTACTACCAACATATCCAGGAATCTCTTAGTTCGCATCCCAAAGATTCACCAATGACATTTGACTCATATAGAATTAATTTGGGATAAATTATGAGAGAGAAAATTAATCTGGGATTAATTACGATAAGAATTAATCTGGGATTAAATTCGTATAGAAGAGAGAACACGATTAATTTAGAATTAATTGATAAAATAAATATATCGGATATATTAATTGAAATTAAATTTTAATTCGGGCAAACTAACTAATTTGGAATTAATTCGAAAGTTACAATCGTAATAATTTTGCGAGGCATAATTATTTAATCAAATTGGATTTAATTATGTCACGACGATAAATTCGTTTAATTCGGAATTAAACGAACCCGGGCACAAGCTTAGTTGTGTGTTAAGTAAGCCAACACAAATTTTGAATTTAAATGTGGTGGGACCACATCACTTACATCAATTGTAAAAAAAAAATTGATGGAAGTAGTTGGCTTTCTTTAAATGTGGCATTTACAACACAACAACCAAGTTTTTGAAAAACTATTCACCATCTCTCTTTTTCTCCTTTCTTGGCCGATTCTTCCTCTCTCACCTGGGAAAATTTTGCTTAAAATTTTCAACAAAGCTAGCACTTGGTGAGTCATTTGAGGTGTTAGAGAAAATCACTCAATGATCAAACAACTCTCTTGGAGCTTCATCCAAAAGAGCAATTTTTGAAATTTCTCCCTAAATCAATGTAAGTCATTCTGAAACTTTTATTTGATTATTTCACACACAAATCATATTTAGAGATCTTGTGGCATGTCTTAGAGACCAACAATAGTATCTTGAGCCTTCTAAATGTGATTTGGAATTCTAGGGTAAATAAACTTTATTTTTCTATTTTTGCTTGGAGCATGAAAATTCAAAATTAAGTGTGTGGTTGATGTTAGATGATGATAACTTAGAATTGTACATCATTCGATTGTTGAAAAATTGATTAGATCAAATTTCCCTAAAATCTTTATGTTGGCCGAAACTACCCTAGATTAAGCTCATGGTGATTTTTTGAAATTAGACACTTAGATTTGTTAATGACATGAAATAAAGGTTGAATGCTGATATAATTGGATTAAAATCAAATTGGATGTTAATTTCTTGCTATTGTCGTGAGAAGCATGTTGTTGGAGACGTGATTTTACTTCAATTTATGTTGGACATGAATTGGAATGATAAGCATGATTAATTAGATTAATTAATATTTTAGAAATGTTAGATTAATTAATATTTGAAATATTGTATTAATTTAAATTAGTCCCTAAAATACTAATTGGGCAAATTTGGTTATATTTAGAGTAATGGGCTTGGTTGGGCCAAGTTTGGTTTTGGACAATTGGGTTGGATCCAATTGGGCCTAAACTAATTCCATAAAGTCCAAAACATGAATTTATGCCTTTAATAATTTAATTGGGCCTAATGGGCCAAAATTAATTTTTGGCATAGAGTGATTCCTAAATGGGCCAAGGCATTATGGGTTTGATCCATAATGACCAAAAGTCCATGCATAAAGAATTAATTAAAAGTTCATTGGACCTAATCGAATTGGCATTGAATGCTAAATGGGCCTTTGAGGCCATTTGGATTGGATTTGGAATCTCAGTCTAAGAAGGCATTAATAAAATAAGTGTAATTGTTTAATTTGGAATTAAACTTGAATTAATATTGAATACAATTAAAATTAGATTTATTATTGTAGTTCGAAATAATTCAAGAATACATACTTTGAGTATTTATTCTTAAATGAGTTGGACTCGCGCAAATCAAATCGTTGTATGAACATTGGATGGTCATTAATTGAAGAATTAATTAATTGGATTAGATTAGATTGATTGACAGCATGCTATGTGTGAATGCTTGGATGTATTTGTTTGAATAATGTATATCGAATGGATATTAGATGGGTGAGGGAAATTTTGGAAATTATTGTAGATATGGTATTTATTTGAAATTGGACCTGCGCGACCAGCCTATCACCTCTCATTCTCATTGTATTTCTCTTCTCACCAATTCTCCTCAATGTAAATAAGATTTCTTATAGTGTTATGTAATTGGGTTTTAAAAGATTGTAAAGTGCTAGAGAGAGAGAGAGAGAGAGATTTGTTCTAGGAATAAATTTTATATATCCATCCGTATATCATTATTAAATTTACCACGCCTTATTATGCTTTTAGAATGCATGTTTAAAGGTGTATGATGATACCTAATCAAAGATAATAAATTGGTTTTCAATTTACGAAAACGCCCTCAAATTTAATATTAAGTGTTTCATTCCATTGAGTGGTTCTCTCTCAAGATCCAAGAGTCACTTTGATTTATTGGCCAAAGTCAAGATCATTGTTTATCGCAGATGTGTTTGAACCATGAAGGCTTTGTTAATATCGCATGCCTTGGGCAATTGTGACTTGTTGGCCAAAGTCAAGGTCATTCTTGTTCATCAATGTGGATTACGAAGCTTTCCTACTGTCAATGAGTCGCGCTTAACTAAAATCATTAAATTTATTGAGCGAAATCCAATGCTTAGTTGATTCAGAGGAAACATATTAGGAAATATATTTGATATATGTATTAGACTTGGATGTCCACCTACCGGATTTAGGAATTGGATGGGATCCAATTGATCTTAGAGATCTACATAGTTAAATTTTATACAGCTTGTTGGCCAAAGTCAAGGTTGTGTATTATTTAACGGGCTCCTAGCCCACTAGGAAACTAGGTTTCCCGAGTACTCAACGGAGTGTTAGAGGCTCGCCGAAAAATAATGGGAGGCTAGTATTAAATTTACAATTTCGTTTAATACTTGCTAATGCGCGCTCTATTTTATTTCTCGTTAATATATATCTTAGTTGGACTAATATTATTTTATATATATTAGATGGACTAATATTATTTTATTATTTTCTTTGAACAGTTAGACTGTACTCAATACTACTCCATTTGTAGTTGGTTATATAGTTGGACTATGGTAACCATTGCAATTAAGTGTACCCGAAATATTTGATTGGATAGTTGGACTATAGCAATCAAGATGGCTGGAAAGATTAGCTTTAGGGACATAATCATGGGTGAGAATGTCTTTAACGGCGCAAAATTTCCAGACTGGGAAATGAACCTCAGGATAGTCGTGGGAGCTGAGAAGTTGCTCTATGTAATAGAGAGACCTCTCGGGTCTGAGCCCGGACTTGAGCAGCCAGTAGAGTATGAGCTTTAGAAGACTCATACTAATGATAACTTTACTGCTTAATCTGTTATGCTTGCTGCAATAACTCTTCAGTTTCGTCTTCAGAACAAGGGATTGGGTCCTTATGTGATGATGTTGAAGTTGAAGGATCTTCATAGATCTAATCTTAGATCTCAGTGGTATGATTTTCAGAATAAGCTCTTTCACTCTCGAATGTCAAAAGGGACATCTGTCAAACCATATATGTCACAGATGATTGCTGACATCGAATAGCTAGGTCAGTTGGGAATTACCTTCGAGGACGAGACTTCTATAGATTTGATCTTACAGTCTCTGCCCGACTACTGGGGAGGGTTCGTCATGAATTATAATACGATGAACCAATAAAAACTCTTGGAGAGTTAATGGCAATGCTGAAAGAGGCAGAGCCAGAGCTTCTGAAAGGCAAGAAGCGAGAGATACATCTTACTTCGATATCCAAGAAGGCCGAAGGCTTCTGGGGGTGTGAAGATGAAGAATAAGAAGAAAACGGGCCAAGGCTCAATCGTCACAATCTTCTGGGAAGACAAAAGGCATATCCCAAGACTTCTGCCTACACTATGGCAAATAGGGTCACTGAAAGGGTGACTGCCGTAAGTACAAAGCAGACTTGAAGGAAGCGAATGAGGGCAAGGCTCTGGCTTCAGGTATGTTTGTTATTGAAATAAACATGTCCACTATTAGTTTTAAAAATTGGATTTTTGATACTGGATATAGTACTCACATATGTACTTATGTGCAGGATCTGCAGATTAGCACGAGACTGGCTTCAGATGACATCGATCTACGAGTCGGAAATGGGACGAGAGTCGCCGTTTTGGCCATTGGCACCTATGTATTGAATATGCCCTCAGGGTATGTACTTACATTAAGTGACTGTTAATTCGTACCTAGTTTGACTAGGAGTATAATCTTTGTATCTAGTTTAACCCGATGCAGGTATATCTTTGTATTCAGGAACACTGGATGTTTTTATTATAAAGATGATATTGAGATATGTATAGCACATGTGAATAATAGTCTTTATATTTTGAATATAAACGAATCTCAAACATATAATATGACAAATAAAAAGCTCAAATTGAGTAAAATCAATGAGGCTTATTTGTGGCATTTTCGTCTGAGACACATTAACAAAACTCGTATATCCAAACTTTCGAAGAATGAATACTTTGATGGATTTGATCTTAATTCATCTGTTGTCTGCGAATCTTATTTGTTAGGCAAAATGCCTAAAACACCTTTTAGTGGTAAAGGTGTACGTGCCACCGAGATGTTAGCCCTCATTCATAGTGACGTATACAGGCCCATATCTAACCAGGCTAGAGGTGGATATGAATACTTCGTAATCTTTACGGATGATGCATCGCGTTATGGTTATGTGTATCTTATGAAATACAAGTCAAAAACTTTCGAGAAATTCATAGAGTTTCAACACGGAGTAGAAAAACAGACTAGCAAAAATGTTAAAACATTACGGTCAGACCATGTTAGAGAATACTTAAGCAATGAATTTCAAGATTACTTGAAATAATATGGTATTCTTTCATAGTAGACTGCTTCCGGAATACCTCAATTGAACGGTGTATCCGAACGAAGAAACCGAACTTTGTTAGACATGGTAAGGTCAATGATGAGTCGTATGGAGCTACCGATTTCCTTCTATGGATACGCATTAAACAGTGCAATACTTATTTTGAATAAGATTTCATCAAAGTCTATTGGACAGACTCCATATGAAATATGGACAGAAAAGAAACCGGGTTTCTTATTCCTGAAGATTTGGGGATGTTGGGCATATGGTAAATGTTTGGATAGTACCAAATAGAACCCAAATCAGATAAGTGCCTATTTATAGGTTATCCTAAGGAAACAAAAGGATATTATTTCTACAACCTACTAGAGAAAAAAATATTTGTTGCTCTTCATGCAGTTTTCCTAGAAAATGAATTCATGAATGCAGTGGGAAGTGGGAAGAAGGTAGAACTCGATGAAAATCGGAGTGATATTGTTCCTGGCACCGACCCCCTCATGGAACACGAACAGTCTATCAGGGATGAGACCGTTCCACAATCTTCTAATACACAAGAACCGCGTAAGTCCGAAATGGATTCCATGTATACCACCAAGTTTGGACACTGATTGATGTACCAGAAGGCATTAAGTCTATTGGTAGTAAATGGGTCTTCAAAAACAAGATAGACATGGAAGGCAACATACAAACGTACAAAGCTAGACTTGTAGCTAAAGGATATCATCAACGACATGAAGTCGATTACGACGAGACATTTTTACCTGTTTCTATGATTAAATCCATTCTGATAATGCTTGCTATTGCTACATATTTCGATTATGAAATATGACAGATGGATCTCAAAACTGATTTCCTTAACAGAAATCTTTTGGAGGATATTTATATGCAACAACCTGATGGTTTGATCGTACCAAGACATGCAAACAAGGTTTACAAGTTAAATCGATCCATTTATGGATTAAAGCAAGCATCGCGTTCTTGGAAATAATGTTTTGATGAGATCATAAAAGAATATAGTTTCATTCAAAACGAAGATGATTCTTGTGTATATAAGAAGGTTAGTAGGAGCGCATTGATATTTATTATCCTATACGTTGATGATGTATTCTTTTTTGGCAATGACATTCCCATGCTACAATCGGTGAAAGCTTGGCTTTCATTAAATTCTCCATGAAAGACCTAGGAGAGGCAGCCTTTATTCTAGGAATAAGGATTTATCAGGATAAATCTAGAAAGCTGTTATCACTCTCACAGAACTTGTACATTGAAAAAGTGTTGAAGAGATTCAACATGGATCAGTCCAAGATGGGGCTGCTTCCGGTGTCACATGACGTCTCTCTATCGTAGGATATGTGTCCTAAAACTCAAGATGAGAGATGCAATGATTCGGATCCCGTATGCTTCAGCAATCTGATCGATAATGTACGTCATGATATGTACGTGACCCGATGCCTCATATGCTTTGAGCATGTGCAGTCGCTATCTGACCGATACAGGTGATGGTCACTGGATTGCTGTAAAGAACATCCTTAAGTATCTTAGACGAACTAAAGATGCTTTCTTAGTCTATGGGGAAGGAGAAATTGAGGTGACTAGATTCGCCGATGTAAGTTTCCAAACCGATAAAGATGAATATAAGTCGCAATCAGGGTACATATTTTGTTTGAACAACGGAGCAGTGAGATGAAAATCTTCCAAATAAGAGACTGTTGCTGATTCAACAACAGAAGTAGAATATATTACTGCAGCTGAGGCAGCAAAAGAAGCAATTTGGATCCGTAAATTTTTAATTAGATTAAGAGTAGTTCTATTAGCAGCTGAGCCCGTACTTTATATTGTGACAATAATGGGGCTATCGCATAGGCTAAGGAACCACAGTCTTATCAACGATCCAAGCATGTACTTCGACGATTTCATCTGATCCGTGAGATCATACATCGTGGCGATGTGAAGATCTAAAAAATCGCATCAGATGATAACATTGTAGATCTGCTGACGAAGGCTATATCTCAGTAAAAATTTGAGCGACATGTACATAGTTCAGGTGTTAGACACTTGAGTGATTGGCTATGAGCCAAATGGGAGATTGTTGGATAATTATGACTCATATCATCACTATTTTTAAAGAACATTTTGTTTTTGTATAAATTAACTATGTGACAAAAGGAAATTGCTATTTTATCATTATTGCAATTAGATTACTTGAATATATAATGATAAAAGTCTATATGGTTAAATCAGATTAATAAGATATGAGACATTATTAATCCACAAACGGTTTAATCATTAAAGATCTCTAGTCGAAGTATTATCGAGACTGGACATTGATAATACAGAATAAACTAGTATTACAATAGTGCGCATTATGGAAGCTTAACAATATAGTTCTCATATATTTAGGTATCAAATACTTATGCAAGTGTAATAAGAGGTTCTGTTAGCCATTGGACAGGGAATAGGTCGCTCTGGATAGACCAACTTGAAATCTCATTGGTAGTATGACTATTTATTTATGGGAATCTGAATCAGGGTAGGTGTATGTGATCTTTAACTTGAGACTTACGTCGCTATTATTTGCGACAATCAATTTACTTTGGTATTTGTCGTCCGAAACTTTAGCAGGTTATGTGTACGCCTGTATTGTGTTTACTGAGAATCATAGTGTATTGGATGTGATGTCAAGATGGGAATATCACTTCAGTCATATGGAGTTGATGGTCACACAGGATACGGAACTAGTACTCTTAAATGCTACAGCTAGCGGGAAAGTATGACTAGGTCATGACTTTCTGATTACAGAGATTAGTTACGCGAGATCCGATATATGCTTCATACGGGGCAGACACAGAGCCAGCCCTAGGCCTAGCATGTGACATCCGAGACTGGATCGTATTACCCACTACATAGTATTACTACGTCTGATACATATTATATTCCTCGGTAAATATTTCTGGAGAATTGGGTAGGCACGGTACTTTGCTAGAAGCCAACCATGTGTTGTAAATCGGTGAGAACGTGGTACGGGGTACGCACGTGTTCGGATAGTCCGAAAACCGTATTTACTGTCAACATATCCAAGAATCTCTTGGGTCGCTTCCCAAAGATTCACCAGTGACATGTGACTCATATAGAATTAATCTGGGATTAATTATGAAAGAGAAAATTAATCTGGGATTAATTACGGCAAGAATTAATCTGGGATTAATTACGACAATAATTAATCTGGGATTAAATTCGTATAGAAGAGAGAACGCGATTAATTTAGAATTAATCGATAAAATAAATATATTGGATATACTAATTGAAATTGGATTTCAATACGAAATTAAAATTAGATTTTAATTCGGGCGAACGAATTAATTTGGAATTAATTCAAAAGCGAATATCGTAATAATTTTACGCGATATAATTATTTAATTAAATTGGATTTAATTATGTCGCGACGATAAATTCGTTTAATTCGGAATTAAACAAGTTAAGTTGTATGTTAAGTAAGCCAACACAAATTTTAAATTTAAATGTGGTGGGATCACATCACTTACATCAATTGTCAAAAAATTGATGGAAGTAGTTAGTTTTCTTTAAATGTGGCATTTACAACATAACAACCAAGTTTTTGAAAAACTATTCACCATCTCTCTCTTTCTCATCTTTTGGCCGATTCTTCCTCTCTCACTTGGGAAAATTTTGCTTCAAAATTTTCATCAAAGCTAGCACTTGGAGAGTCATTTGAGGTGTCAGGGGAACTCACCCAAGGATCAAACAACTCAACACAAGCTTGGAGCTTCATCAAAAGAGCAATTTTTGAAATTTCTCCATAAATCAATGTAAGTCATTCCGTAACTTTTACTTGATTATTTCACACACAAATCATGTTTAGAGATCTTGTAGCATGTCTTAGAGACTAACAGATGTGTTACTGACTGTGCGTTGACGTGGAACTGACTGTGCGCTGACATGGCCATCTTCAACCTCCAGTAGGCGTGTAAGGCACGTGGGCACGTGAGCAGATACTTCACCGGCACGTGCAGGCGGGTGACGTCTCCCTGTACCTCCGTTCAATATCGAAAAACATCATCGTGCTCGTCTCGACGTGAACAAGCTGATAATATGCTCAAAATTGATTTTTGACAACTTTCCTGGAACCTGAATTTTCGGAACCAAGTTCCGTCTGATGTATTTTTCACCTCTAGAAAGTACCTAAGATCTTGATACCATGTGAGAATTTGTGAAGAAAATATATATTAACATTTGCTTGAATTTAGAATTACAATGAAAGACCTTTATATATGCATTATACACAACTACTATAATAAACACACAACTACCAACTATTCTCTACACAACTATCAACTACACAACTACTAACAACACAACACACAACTAACAATCTTCAATCCATGAGTGTACATTATGCTAAATTGCTATAATGTTTCTTAAACATTTAATTTTGTAATAAATAACATTCATCACATGTCTCTACGAATAGCTTCAACTATTCTGCAAAATAGCTAATTTCGGAAATAAAACGCAACCAACAAGCTAGCTAGTGAATTGTAAATCCAAGTAGTTTAGAAATACTGTGTTAGAGGTGTCAAAACATCCCCTTTAAACAGTATCTATAGGGCGTAAAAAAAGGCAAGAAGGCAAGAAATACTACGTATACGCACAAAAATAGTTCCCAAGGTTTTCCACATTCAAGTGAACAGAGACGTCGACTAGTTGTTGTCGATTTTGCGTGACAGTAATGCCTCACAACACCACGTCCACGATACATGCACTAGCAGCCCCATGCAACTGACACAGTCGCAGCGACGTCGCAACAAAATTTCAACAGTTACTTGCTCGCAATGAGTGATCAAATCAACCTTAATTCCAACGCCAATACATTAGTTATTTTCAAGCAAAAATAATATCCATACATGCCTAGAATTTTAGCAAATCAATGGAGAAATCACCCCCCAAAATCCCACACAAACAGCCCTAAAGCTACATAATTTACGCCAAAACTGCGAACCTAAACAGAAATAGAAATAACAGGGAAACAATAGTGAAAAATAAATTTTGGCTCAAAGTTGAGTCAAACAATATTGGGCCAAAAATTATGAGTGTGACTTACATTATAATCATGATTAAGTATTTATAACTATCATTATAATTGGGAAGTGTGACTAAATATTGTATATATGACTATCATTGTGACTAAGAAAATATAATTTAGTATTTATAACCGTCATTGCAACTGAAAAATGTAACTAAAAATTGTGTATGTGACTGACATTATGACTGACAATTGTATGTGTTAATGATATTGTGACTAAGTTGTATATTTGAATGTGAATGTGATTGTGACTGTGTGACTGTGTTTTTGTGATTGTGACCTTGTGACTGTTAAGACATAGAGATTTTTGAGGTTTATTTTGATCTTGTAGAAGTCATAATTTGAGAGAGGTTCCTAATAAAAGTTGTA
Source organism: Zanthoxylum bungeanum (assembly GCA_019454045.1). Taxonomy (NCBI): domain Eukaryota; kingdom Viridiplantae; phylum Streptophyta; class Magnoliopsida; order Sapindales; family Rutaceae; genus Zanthoxylum; species Zanthoxylum bungeanum. Next base: position 85,020 of record SKCR01030862.1, read on the forward strand.
TGTGTGAATATTAACTATATGTAATATTTTACAAATTATAATTTGGAGTTAGAATCAATGAGATATGAATATTTGAAAATGACTTATCGGTAACATATAAATGTAAATGTCAATTTTGACCATTTTTTGATTGAAACATATCGAATATGATTCTTATTTTAAAGCTTATGATTTGTATATTAATAATATATAATTTTTTTTCTTAAAACACTTTATATTTTGAGAGATATTTAATTTTTAAATTTAAAATTAGGTGGAAAAACCAAATTTTGGCTCCCACATTCTATTTTCATTTTTTTTAGAATTATTTACATTTTACTACTAAATTTATGACAAAATAATAATTTGATATTATAAATTTTGAAATATTATATTTTACTTCTAAATATATAACAAAATAACATTTTACTATTTTTCCATTAAAATATTAATTTACCATTAGTTAACCTTTACATTTTAAAATTAAGGTCAACTGACGATTAACTAACATAAAATTAATAAAATGTTAGATTTTATACAACTTTTATAGTAAAATATTATTTTTTTTCAATAAGTTTAATAATAAAAAGTAATATTTTAAAATTCAAAATATTTAATTATTATTTTACCATAAATTTAGTAATAAAATATAAATTTTATTTTGTTATGCGTATAGGTGGATTAAATGAGAAGAATTTTTTGTTGGCTTGAATTGGAAAAGCCTTAGCAGTTTTGGGCTTTTAGGAATTTCTCCTTAATAATATATATATAGATATATATAGATAGCCGTACTCCTCAACTTAGTATAAATAGATTTAGACTTCCGCTAAACCTTGATTCTCAGTAAAGCCACATTATGAATCACAAAAAAAAATAAATGAAAAAAGATGGGGAAAAAAAAGAAAAAGAAAGCTGAGAGCTCATTAGCTACACAAGATGCATATTGAGTTTCGGTTCTTCTACATCTTTGAAAGCTTCCATATTTCTGTATACAACGCATTAGGACTACGAAATTGGGATGCAAAAACATGAATAAAAAGAGTGTTTTTTTTTTTTTCCAAATCTCAATTTGCTAACTAGCTACTGTAAATCTTATCTAGCATACATACTCGATGCAAGCATGTTATGAGCCGTGTGAATTTATTTTATTTCCTCGGTACTGGATAGATGTCTCACTGAAAGAGTGCCCGTGCTAAAATTGCCACTTATACTTTCTCCCGGGGGATATCAATGTTCCTTCAGCTAGACACTTGGGAGTAAACCATGAAGATGATTACTTAAGTACAAGCTTAAGTTTGAACTTCAGCTGAACTTTGCGACTTAGCTTTCTCTTAAAAAGTAATGCGTACCAGATCTTGGGGAGGAGAAGTTCTCAGGATGGGCTGAAAATAACTCATGATGTGGAGAATCCTCTCTTTCTGAGGAAGCTCGATCGACAGTCGAAACATTAGGAGTATTAAGCTTTTCAGTTGGGACAACCTGAATTAGAATGCAAATAACAAAAGTGAAACTCTAAAAATTTGAACAGTCACCAATATTGAAGTGACTTGCAATTTAGGGGAATTTTATGAACCAAGTGAAAAATGGGACATTTATTTGAAAAATTACTTGATCATCACTTGAAGTATCAACTGCAGCTGTCCTCAACCTTTTTGCCATCGGCCTAAAGCTTGATCTATCTCCTTGGTCATCATCCACAAAATTCTGATCTGAAACCTCTGCAAACAATTAGAAATATTATAAGAAGATAAAAAACAAGTAGAATGACTACAAACATCCTGAAAAGTTGCAAATCTGCAGACAACAAACCAAAGAAATATGCAACAGTCACAGATTCTAGAGCGTAGAACTAACGGTTTAAAGGGTATCTTGTACTGTAGATGCGTGAAATTGAAATTCTCATTTGCAAAGCTGTATAGTAACTTGGTTCTGTGAAAAATATCTAGTGAGACAGCAAGTACGTCTAGAAGAGTTTGTCCCCTGAAGGTTGGTCAAAGACAGAAAAAGAAAGAAACCATATATTTCCAATTGTGAAGTACCTTTGGTTTCTCTTGAAAGTATCAATGTTTCATTGCTTCCATAAAATATTTAGCCTTCAAGAGGAAATAAACATAGCACATGTTTCTGGTGAACATTTAAGATTTTTTATTATGTATCTAGGTTGAGCTTAGTTTCGCGGCACTATACAAATCTGCTAATATTGAATGGCAAAAGATAATGCACGACCAATACAACACCTTCTACTCTGTTTAATTACAGAGGTACAAAGGTAATTGGACCTTCTTCTTTGTCAATCACACTCAAAAGGTGCAAAATTTGCCAAAGTTACCTGTAGTGCTTCCAACCGAATTCTGAAGACAATCAAGGTGCTGCTCTGATGTTCCCACTGGTTCACAAGAGAAACCCGTATCCTCTCCGATAGAGAATCCCTCATCACAGAGCATACTCTTGTTCTGGGGATGAAAGGTTGTTGCAGTCTGATGCTTGCCAATTGAGGTAAAACGACGTATCCATGGATTTTCTACACCATGAGAGTTGATAGTAGCATTATCATACAAAGGTTTCCAGCAACCATCTCGTAGAACCATTAACTGAAAAGATAAAATAAGAAAATGTTAGATTGAAGTATTCAAACCAAAAGCGGACACAAAAGGACGGAGATATCTAACAGATGAGGCCCTGACCTGGCCAGATGAAGCACGAGTGTTGGCTGACCATGCTTTTGATGAAAATGGTCCCCATATCTGTTCCTGTGAGCGCCATCCACCCAAACCGGTGGAATCATGCAACTGCTGAACAAATGATGTTTCTAAAAAATCAAGATAAGCATTGTGCTTTTCATTTGTCCACTCAGCAGACTGGCCCTGCTAAAAAAGTGCCAATAAGAGGAAAAAAGAAAGTTAAGATACAACAAAATTGTAATGAAACACGTCCACAACAATTAAGTGTCAAATTTTATAACATTTGTAGGCCAAATCAGCCTTAATGGTCACGAAGAGGAAGTGAGTGGTTCTTAAACCATGACAGGAAGAGATCTCCTGAAAACATCAAAATTCCGAAGGAAAAATATATTTACCGATCAAATGTCCTCACAACCAAGAGAAACAAACAAAAAGATGTATTAAATACTAATGCGGACAATACCAGAACATCCCCCAACATCTTTTATTACTTGTCCATTCTTGTCACTTTTCAAGACATAAAAGCCATTCTTCTATTGTAATGTCCAAGATATACTACAATTCTAAATTCAAAACTTGCTTAAAATTAGGAGAAGAGTTTTCTATCAATTGAAGCAAGATAAACTAGTGAATCCAACCGAGATAAAGGGAAAATCATACAAATTTAAAGATCTTCTCGAAATTCTGAATTGTATAATTCCCAAGCTTTCATTTGAAAAAAAAAAAATGACAAAAACAAAGAACAATCAAAAGATCGAAGCAAGCCACTCGTTTTCCACATTTCTAAAACTTCCAACTCCACATAAAGGATAAGCGTTTGCTATCCGCATCAGTTTTTGCTCCATTGACATTTCTTTCAGACTATGTGATGTTCTGCACACTTTCAATGATGGTGAAGAAACAAATCCCTTCCTTATATATTGCAGAATCGAAGCCTTGAAGTAAAAATCACAAATAATAACAAGAAAGTTCATCTCAATATAATAATATGTGAAAGATCAGTGGTGGAGCCACATGAAAATTTGTTAAAATGTGTCCTAACAATAATGAAAAGTCTAGTTTGTTAATACAATAATTTTGTTTTGCCCTCCATTTTCTGTGAAAATCGAATTTTGCCTCATCGAGTCAATATTCTGGCTACGGCCACTGTGAAAGATCAAAAGCAAAAGGTCGACATGCAATAAAATTGCAACTCAATTTTAAGGCTTAATTATTTTTTTTAACAGAATATAACAAAACTAAACTAAAAAATCCATTAAACATTTGATTCTAAAAAATCAGCAGCAATAATATAATCTCTACTCAATTCATTAGATAGAAAAACAAGATCACCACTCAGTCTCCATACAGCACTTCAAAACCTAATTAAAAATCATAAATTAAAATTACTTTCTCACCACGCAGCTAAATTAACATTAAAATAAAATAAAAAAAATTGTAAACATACAAGGAGACTAAAATATCTAATACAAAACTATATATATCAAGAAGCCAAAAGAAAATTTTCAAATAATATTTTATTAAAAACATGAAATTACCGGCGTTGCATTTTCGTTGAGATGCGAGCTTTCAACAGTGATAGCAGATGATTCCGAGTCAGCCGGAGTCAACTCAGTCCGGCGAATTTTGTCAATTATCTCGTGATCCGGCGACGGAATATTTCGTAAAGTATTCTCTCTCATTTTTAAAATCTCTTGAGATATTTTCTGCTTCTCTTTTTGCTCGGGACGAATTTTTGAAGTGGGTTTAAAAAAAAAAAATATCTTCGCGAAAATTAAGCAGAGCGAGAGAGGCGGTTTTCGGGGCTGGGAAGCCAATAAAGTCTCAACATGACGACGCTTTTTGACACGTGTCAGTTACATCAGCTGGGTGCCACGTCAGCATAGGCTGATAATATCTTCGGCTAATGTCAGCCAGATATTTTTCTCTTTTGCTGCATAATAATATCTTCTACATACCACAATGAACATGACAGATCAGCAAAAGCGCAATGGAAGGGAATATTCGGTTCGTAGTGGGACGTGAAGACACGCGTTAACTGTTTTCTATTATAAAAATAAAGATATAATTTATCAATTTGTATCAAATAGGTCCAGTGTAATAATATTCAACGACCAAATAACCCTGGTGATGCTGAAATTGGATAAGAATATTCAAGTACTTTAAATAGTGAAAATTAGACCATCATTCTTTGGCTCAATGGTTATCGGTTCTTCGCCTCATCATTACAAACAAAATTAGTTTGTCGAGTCTTCTGAAATGTGCTGTGAGTAGACCAGGCCACGGTTCCGGTTCCAACCGGTTCCGGAACCGGTTGGAACCGGAATCGTGGCCTGGTCTACTCACAGCACGTATGAGAAGACTTGACAAACTAATTTTCTAGCGATGTTCCAACACGTTGGAATTCTACTTATTTTCTTTTATGTCAAGCATTTCAATACAAAGATGCATTATGTAGTTTTTTTTCTCAACATGTTCAAAATATCACACTTTATCCTAGTCAATGGGATATTTGTGAAAAAAATTTAGATATTTTAAGAGTATTTAATGATGCTACTTTAGTTTTTAGCGATGTTTATTATCCTACAACACATTTATTTCTTCTTGAGAGTTTGAATATTGTTGGCACTCTAGATGAACATGTTGACAGTGACGACCCTAATGATCTTGTTTTGCTCGAAGCCATTACTGTTATGAAGGTAAAATGGTTGCATTATTTTAGAGAAATTCTATTACTTTATCTTATTGCTGCTGCTTTTGATCCTGGATTTAAATTAAAAGGTTTGAATGGTGGTTTACAAGCTTACTATGGTTATTTAGGAATATTAGATGACATTGATATTACGAGCATAATGACGAAATTAAGAAGTGATTTAATTATTTTATTTAATGATTATATTGTAAGATATAACTTAGGAACATTAGGTTAATCTAGTAGTAGCGAACCGATAATTCAAACAAGACTTAGCACAGGAGATCGTTGGTTATTGCAACGAAATAAAAAATCTAGGGATACGACAACTAATAATCCTGAAAGTTTGAGTTTTCTAATGAAAGTTTATGCAGTAAAAATTTTAAAATCCTTGAATGGTGGAACCGGCATCAAAATATATATCATGTTTTATCTATTATTGCTAAAGAGATCTTGGCAGCACATATTTCCACCGTTGCGGTTGAGCAAGCCTTCAGCTTGGGAGGTAATATATTGGAAGCTATGCGATCTTCATTACATCGAAGCACTCTAGAAGTAACATGTTGTATGGATGATTGGACTCGAGCTGATCTGAGACAACAAGAAGATGTCCCCGATGATTTTGAAGATTTGTTCGATAATGTTTCTGCAACAAGTGCAAGCGGAAGCTGCGGAACCGGAGCCGAAGGATCAACTGATAATGATGATTGATAATTATAAAATTATAATTTATAAAGGGGATATGTCTTAAACTTGTAATAGAACTACGTGAGCTTTGATTCCTCTCACCCTTGGAGGATATGTAGGCAACTTAAATTTTTAAAAATTTAAGTTCAAGCTCTTCAATGTAATAAAATTTTTTTATTTATAAATTTAATCTCATTTTTTTTAATTAATAAATTTTTTTTTATTTAAGCTTTGATTAATTGATTCCTCTCATTCTTTTATTTTAAATAATTAAAAAAAATTAAACGGAACCGAACCGAACCGAACCGGTTCGGTTCCGATTCGGTTTTAGGTTCCGGTTCCACTTAAGTGTGGAACCGGAAACCGGCCGGTTCGGTTCGGTTCCGAACCGGAACCGAACCGGCGGCCGGGTCTAGCTGTGAGTGTATTTTATTTTTTATATTTATTTATTTTCCTCATAGTAGATTCTCTTTCATTAAAGTAGATTTCCTAATTTCACATGTGCATTTACGTAATCTTAATCAGAATAAAATATAATTGAAATGCGTTGAAATGAGGAAAGTAAATTAAAATCAAAATAAATTGTTTATTTAATTGTAGAAATCTTAATTGGAATCAAAAAATATTTCCATTGATAAGTTTACTTTATCTAATATTCGAAATGATTTATTAACAAATTACAAAAATATCCTTATTTAAAGTTATATATTGATTTATTAATTTTAGATTTATTTTTATTAATCACTAATTAATTATTAGTTACTATCAATTCATCAATTAATTATTAAATAAATTATTAATTACTTAATCATTAATTTTTATTTTTATTTTTATTTTAATAATTATTGATTTTTTATTATTTAAATAAATACTTATTTATTGTTATTTTATTTATTAATTTAATTATTAATTAAATAAATCTTTAGTTTAGGGATAAACTTGTAATTTATCCTTCAAATTTAGAAATGAGATTCTCGTTCTCATGGGTGGTAAGAATGAGACTCGCATTCTTTATTCCCAAAATTATGGGCGCCACTCCACCCCAATCCATTCCCATTTCATTTTAAGTGAATAAGCCTAATATTTAATAATTATTAATTTATTATTATTTTAAGAATTACTTATTTATTGTTATTTTGTTAAATAATTACTAATTAGATATTTAATTTATGGGTAAACTTATAATTTCTCCTTCAAATTTGGAAATGGGATTCTCATTTCCATGAGAGTAGTGGGAATGGAACTCGTATTTCTCATTCTCAAAATTATGAGTCCCACCCCAATCTTAATCTCATGTCATTTTTAAGAAAATAAACAAGTCTAATGTAAATCATTCTTATTTCTTTATTCTAATTCCTCGAAAGTGAACACACCCCTAACTTATTTTTTTTTTTTTAAATAGTGAGTTGTAGATATGGCAATCCAGGGGCGGCTCAAATTTTTTTTTAAGGCATTAGGCGAAATTTTTTTAACAAAAGACCTTGTTAAATTGATGATATTTTTAGAAAAAAAAATCATATTATTTGTTTGGAAAATGAGAAAGATTAAGGTAAATGTTTACTAAAATGTAATAATTTAATAATTTTATACTATAATTAACTAATCAATTAAGGTTTTTTTTATTATTTTTTGCATAAAAATTATAATAATTTTGTAATACACTTAAATGTATAGGCATAATTTTACATTTGATCTTGTATTTAGGGTGAAGCCCTAGGCGACCACTTAAGTTGGATAAGGATCAAGTAACCTATATGGCAATTAATTAGGGTAGGTCGAGATTTGCAATCCTAATCTCATCCATAATTATGAAAGAAAAATTGTTACAAACCCTGTTAATTTTTGAATCAAGACCAAAAAAACCATTGTGAATCATGGCTCGAACAGTTCGAGATGTTAGGTAAATTTAACTACACTTTATTATTTCAATAAATTTAACAACCTGTAGATTTTGTATTTTTGCATAAGCCCGATGACGAGCCTCGTATGGAGGCACTACTTGAAAAGTTACGGAAGTTGAGAAAAATGAATGCCAAAATGGAGGAAAACTTCCAAAATTAGCACCTCATCATATTCGAACTCACTAGCCAGCCTCAGATTCGCTCAGTAAGCCTCTGCTTCAAACTTTAGCCTCGGACAGACATCTGCCCACGCAATCAGCCCATGCATTTCAGACCTCCCATGCAGCCCAAAGCCCCATGCACGGTAAATCCTCTCATCAAATCACTTGCCAAACTCAATAAAGATTTGAAATCCCCTTCTTGCCAAATATGCAAGATTGTAGACCCAAACTAGAGAGGATTCTCACTTCCTAATATAAGTGATTTGAGTTTCCCTATTAAATCCCTTAAACACCTTATATGGAGAAAGAGGATTTTGACACAAAAGGAAATAGAGGTGCTACCATATGAAGAGTGACTGTTGGGTTTTCTAGGTCAAACCAAGATCATATTAAGCAAATGAAATGTGTGAATACAACAAAGTAAAGTAGCGGAAATACTCACTTTCATCGGCTAAGTGGATGTGTTGAACACAAAAATTTCTTCCTTGAAGTTTTGGCCAAGCCCTTTGTTGTGCTCCTTGAGTTGTTCTTCAAGCACCAAGCTTTGAGATCGAGTTCCAAAATCTCGGGTGAGTATCCCTATCACCTTCACTTGACTCATTTAAGTGCTAGCTTGAACAAAAGAACCAAAATCGCCCTCCAAGAGAAGCAATATTCGGCTTGGGAGAGAGGGATCCAATCGGTCTTGAGGAGGCAAGCCCATTCGGCCCAGTTCAAGGCCATTCGGCCAAGAAGTTCCAAGACCATTCGGCCAAGAAGTTTCAAGAACCAAAATCGCCCTCCAAGAGAAGCAATATTCGGCTTGGGAGAGAGGGATCCAATCGGTCTTGAGGAGGCAAGCCCATTCGGCCCAGTTCAAGGCCATTCGGCCAAGAAGTTCCAAGACCATTCGGCCAAGGTAGAGAAAAGAGAGAGAGAAAGGACTTTTTGATTTTGTTTCTAAAACAAAACTTAATACCAAAATCCTTCACACAAATTGGTATATGCTTTTCAAAAAAGCAAAAAGCAAAAATGGAGGGAAAATGGCATTCAATGCCTTCAACAACTCCCATCATGAATAGTGATTGGTTTTCAATCACTAAAAGGTGACATGACTTCCATCACTAAAGTGACAGGTGATGTGACTTGCGATGTGACTTGTGGGCCGCACTTAATCCAAAATGCGAGTGGGCCCGCAAACACATTCCGGGCTCGGGTTCGCTAATTCCGAATTAACGAATTTTTCGTTGCTATGTAATTAAATCAAATTTAATTAAATAATTATGCCAAGTAAAATTACTATTCACATCGCTCGCGAATTAATTCTAAATTAACTCGTTTGCCCGAATTAAAATCCAATTTTAATTCCGCGTCGAAATCTAATTTCATTTAATATATCAAATATATTATTTATAGATTAATTCCAAATTAATCATTATCTCTCTTTAAATAGTATTTTATCCCAGATAAAATCTATCCGTAATTAATCTTAGATTAATTTTCTCTCTCACAATTAATCCCAGATTAATTTTATTCGAGTCAAACATCATCGGTGAATCTTCGGAATGCGACCCAAGAGATCCCTGGATATGTTGGCAGTAAATCGGTCATCGGACTATCTGAACACGTACGGACCTAGTACTACGTTTTTATCGATTTATAAGACATGGTTGGCTTCTAGCAAAGCACCGTACCTACCCAATTCTCCTGAATTATTCTGTAAACGAATATGTAATCTTAGTCAGGCGTAGTATACTTAGTATTGCGTATTGCGATCCAGTATCTGATGCCACATGCTAGGCCTGGGGCTGGAATTGTGTCTGCCCCATAAGAAACACATATCGGATCTCTGGTAACTAGTCTCTATAATCGGATAACTATGACCTTGTCATATTATCCCGATAGCTGCAGTATACAAGAGTACCGGTTCCGTATCCTACGTGATCATCATCTCCACTATGACTGAAGTGATACTTTCATCTTAACATCACACCCAATACACTACAATTCTCAATATACCCAGAAGAGGCGTACACAGAACCTGTTAAAGCCCTGGACGACCAAAACCAAAGTATATTGATTGTCGCAAGTATTAGCGATACAAGTCTCAGGTTAAGACCAAATACACCTACCCTGATTCGGATTTCCATAGACACATAGTCATACTACCAATGGAATTTCGAGGGGTCTATCCAGAGCGAAGCTGTTTCTGTACCATCGGTAAACACAACCTCCTATCACACTTGCATAAGTATCCAATACTTAAATATATGATAACTATGACGTTATGCTCCCACAACGCACACAAGTCAATACTAGTATATTCCGCATTATCGATGTCTAATCTCGATAATACTACGACTATGGATGTTTTAATGATTAAACCTTCGTGGATTGATACTGTCTCATATCATCTCAATCTGGGACTAATCATAAGGACTTTTATCATTTATATATATCCCGGTAATCCAATTACAAATGATAAAAGAGTAATTTTCTTTATCACATAGTTAATTTATACAACGACGCCATGTTCTGTACAAATAGTGATGCTGTAGACGCTGATTTTCACCGAGGCCTACAATTGAGATTTAGTAAGGAGGGGGCACTGGCGATCCTGCAAACAAAGAATGTAGAGTGAGCGGGAGTAGACTGCCCACCGGTGTGGTGGGTGCCGGGGGCACTCCGACGCTCAAGTCAGTGATGGAGACGAGCTGTATGTAATGGAAGAGCAAGGTTAGATGCTACCTTTAACGCTGTAGGGTGCCGTGAGGGCGGTAGGTATAAGGTGTAGTAAGCCTGAGGGTGTCCCGAAGCTGTGAGTAGGAAAGCTAGAAGTTCTCCCTTTCTCGTAGACTTTCTTCTCTTATATACACACTCTCGGAAAACGTGTGTATTTATTACCTTTAATTACTCGTTCGTTGGATGTTGGAAACTGTCGAGTTATGTGAGATATTTATGAGTCTGGACGTTTCTTGATTTGGTAACTACTGCGTCCGTTGGCCCTCTTGATGACAATGAGCTTGGGCCCGTGAGGCTTCTTGGCCTGATATTGGTCGGTCTCGAGGTAAAATGTCGATTTTACCCTTGGGGCCAAATTTGGCCCGTACAGTTTGTCCCCTACTCTCTAAGTCAAGTAGTCCTTGACTTGGAGAGTACTTGACGCGTGTGTCGCTTGACGCCATAGTATGTAGGTGTACTCGAGCGTTGATGATGCCAAACGAATATCAAGTTATGAGTTTGACTCTTCAAGAGCCATTGGGGAAGTACCCAATCGATTGAACCATATGAAGGTCAGGATATAAGTCGTACGACATGTGTATTCCATGTCTACAACTTGACTCGATATGAGTCCGTGGGGGATGTCCCCGGTCGACTGAACCATATGAGGGTTCAGGAGTTATTTCATTCGACAAGTCTATGAACTGAAAGAAGTCCATGTCTTTATTCGACTCGACAAGAGTCCTATGGGGATGTCCAGGGTCGTCTGAACTTGATGAGTCCAAGAATATATATATCATACGACATGAGTAGTTCATGTCTATGACTTGACTCGATATGAGTCTGTGGGGGATGTCCCCGGTCGACCGGACTTGATGAGTTCAGGAATATATATCATACGACATGAGTAGTTCATGTCTATGACTTGACTCGACATGAGTCTGTGGGGGATGTCCCCGGTCGACCGGACTTGATGAGTCCAGGAATATATATCATACGACATGAGTAGTTCATGTCTATGACTTGACTCGACATGAGTCTATGAGGGATGTCCCCAGTCGTCTGAACTTGATGAGTCCAGGAATATATATCATACGACATGAGTAGTTCATGTCTATGACTTGACTCGACATGAGTCTGTGAGGGATGTCCCCGGTCGTCTGAACTTGATGAGTCCAGGAATATATATCATACGACATGAGTAGTTCATGTCTATGACTTGACTCGACATGAGTCTATGAGGGATGTCCCCAGTCGTCTGAACTTGATGAGTCCAGGAATATATATCATACGACATGAGTAGTTCATGTCTATGACTTGACTCGACATGAGTCTGTGAGGGATGTCCCCGGTCGTCTGAACTTGATGAGTCCAGGAATATATATCATACGACATGAGTAGTTCATGTCTATGACTTGACTCGACATGAGTCTATGAGGGATGTCCCCAGTCGTCTGAACTTGATGAGTCCAAGAATATATATCATACGACATGAGTAGTTCATGTCTATGACTTGACTCGACATGAGTCTGTGAGGGATGTCCCCGGTCGACCGGACTTGATGAGTCCAGGAATATATATCATACGACATGAGTAGTTCATGTCTATGACTTGACTCGACATGAGTCTGTGGGGGATATCCCCGGTCGACTGAACCAGATGAAGATCAGGACAATCTCTATACTACTGTTCATGGACCAGGGGAGTCTTCAAATTTTCCTAGACCAGATAAAGATCATATATTGACTCTACATGAGCCATGGGAGATGTTCCCAGTCGACTGAACCATGTGATGGTTCAGGATACACTACATACAAGAGTAGTCCAGGTCTTCAACTTTGTCATATGGCATTGCTTGCAAATTTCTAAACCACAATCAAGGTAAGTATATAAGGAGAATAATGATACATGTCATCTGAAGGATTTGTCGAGTGACTAGTTAATTGCTCCTCAATGTAAGAAACATAGAAACATACTCTGTTTTCTGAAACAATGAGAGATTCTTTTCGTACCTATTGTGTCGACTGGGCAGAAGGTTGATAATTATGTCCCATATGGAGGATGTTTCATTGTCTTATGTATCAAGATGACCATTCATATTGATGAAAGTACATGAGAGTCTACAGACTTCATGAATATCCACAGGGGTCTTTATTCTTTATTCTACAAGATATGAATCAATGAGGATCTTTACTCTACTAGACATGAGGAAGGTATGTGAGAGTATTTCCTGCTCGCACTACTAGTTCTGATGAAGGTCCATGATACTACTGTCGAATGGACATATCGTATGGATTTGATAAATGTCTATCAAGGTTGTTACTCATTTTTCTTGATGAATAATTATGAGACTACGGTCGAATGAACTTGTAGAATGGACTTGATGAAAGTCCAAAGAAGCCATTACTCATTATACTAGACCTGTAGAAGGCCCACGATACTACAATTGATAAACTTGATGAAAGCCATCAATGTCATCTCTATTCTACGAGACTAATGTCGAATGGACTTAATGAAAGTGCAAGGTCATCATTCCTGATTTTAATAGACCTAAGAAAGGTCAAAGAGGTGTTCATTCCTCATTCTACAAGATCATATATGTAGTGTGAATGAAATATAGGTCAATGAGGGTCTTCATTCCTCATTCTACAAGACCTTATTCTACAAGTCCAAATAAAGGTCAGTGAGGGTTAATGGTCGAATGAATTTGATGTAGGTACAATTGAATCTTTTTTTCTTCCTGACAATGAGACTATTCTCGAATGGACCTGACAAAGGTCCATGAGACACGGTCGAATGAACCCAGTGAGTGTATATAAGAATCACTACTGTACTAGTCCTGATAGAGGTCCAAAAGAATTTTCATACTACCTAATTTGATAAAATTCGATCGAATGGACTTTTATGTGATGAAACTCCACATATTGTTTCAAGAGGGTGATTATCCTTCAATATCTTTTGAATTTTTATGTAATGTTGCATGGACCATCTTTCTAATGCTCTAGGTTGAATAGTTGTTCCTTCTCAAGCTTAGTCAAGTAGTATATCAGCCCACCTCTAAGTGTGGAGAGTGCACTACACGTAGTTGTTACAGTGTCCTCGAGAAGCCACGTCTCAAAGCATCTTGTAAGCGACCATCACCTACAAGACCATCGCCTAGCCTGCTAATCACCGTTCGGTTTGTAGAAAGGTGACAACTAATAGGCTCCCGTCATAGTTTGGGATTGGAATTATGAGAAATAATCTCTCATATGCAGTCCCACTAGGTCTCCAGATATTCATTGTCCATCTGAACCAATGCATCTTAAATCTGACTTGCAGCATACCATATTAGCTTCGAGTGAAGTTCACCAACGTCGGCCACGTTCCCAAAGTTACTAGGTGGTAGTGGAGGAACAAGAACAAACAGGCCCAAGTGGCTCAAACAATTCAAAACAGGGGCGAAACAGGCCCAAAGCAAAGACAACAAAGAGCACACCATTCCTAGAAAGCCCATTAGCTAGAGCCAATTCGGACCAAGCAGATCACAAAAGGATAGATGTTAACAAACACAGCCAGGCTGAGGAAAAGCGACAGCCCAAAAGAAGAACCCAAACGCCGAAACCGGGCAGCCCAAAAGCGAAAGCAAAGCAAGAATAACGCCCAAGTTCAGCAGGTCAGGCAAGATGAGGCCCACAAAACCAACGACCAAAACGCTTAAGGGGAATGAATCCCACATCGCCCATTGCAAGATTGTAACAAAACTGCAAAGAAACCTTGAAAACACATCGCCCAAATGCAGCCTCCGAGATCAAAATGCCTGAACGCCCAAGATCACCCCGACCAAACGGTCAACACAAAACTGCCAAACACCCTAGAGCCACAACTCCAAGATCATAAACTAGAAAAGCTTCCCCACTGCAGCCCCCACCAAGAAAGAGCTAAACCAAAGAACGTACAATCACCAAAGCAGCCTAGATAAACCAAGGAAACCAAAGATCACAAAGCCCCCAGACCCTAAGATCAACCAGGATCCCCTTCTATAGACAAACCCCAAGCAGATTTGATAAGGTCTGGAAGAGGTCTTCTATCATTTAGAAAACTCAATCTGCACCTTACCACAGTACAGATTTCCTCGACTAACCGTGGCAGTATCACCATCAAAAACTCGTCTGTTTCATTCATACCAAATGAAGTAGATAGAAGCAGCTACCCAAACAGCCATCCTAAATTCATGAGGCCAATCTTCACGCAGATGCCCAAAAAGCCCCAAATAGATCCAGCTTGATTAAAACAAAAGTCATCATGCCACTAGAAAGTTTATACTCAAACCGTCAAGCTTCACCATACGACCATATGAAGGCCTAAAACATGTGCGACAACCAGTCCAAGCCTATTTAGTGGTTCCCCTCGAATGATGCCACACTCAAATTGCCAAAAGTATAGGACAAATAGCAGCCACTTGCATCATAGAACGCCTGACGACTTCCAATAGAACCCATTCCCAGCTGAAGGACATGTCGGGCCTGTGGATGCATTAGGGCCTGCGCCTCATTCATCTCGCTTGATGCCAATTTTCGTTCGTAGGTGGCAAGGTCTGTGATTATGAAGCCTGGCAGACGTACAACGATAGGTGAGGAAATATGAGTTCAGTATAGTGTCGCCGGCACCGAGGTCGAAAGTGGCATGAGCGATATTGGCCAGAATCAAACCCATGGCTTGACTACTGCCCCTGTCTTCTGGTACCGAATCTTCACATTTCCGTGTCGAATGAGAACGTTCATTACTGAGATCACCAATTTATTCAATCTTCTGCGCATCCAGTTGTGTCGCTATTGAAAGACGAGCTCGACATCGTCATCCCTATGATTTGAAACAGAGACTTCTTGGAGCAGTGGAGTCAGTTCTTCAAATATTATCACTCGACGACAATGGCTTTGTTGCTAAAGACCCATTGTGAGGGTGCATACTTCATTGACTCCATTTTTCTTCAACATTCGATACGACCCATACCATGAGGGTGCTGACTCTGTCCGTGGATACCTGTTCAATCTTCGTGAGTGTGCTCTCACCGTTATTTTTCATGGACTCCGGCTTATATACCAGATTATGATGCTCTCATCTAGTTTGTCAAGCCTCGCGAGAGGAATAGTTGGTTTGTGGGTGCCGTTATGACAACACCATAAGGTAACCTCTTCTCCATAATTTGAACGAACTTGACATTCGACCTTGAGTTGACTGCTCTGCAAAGTATTTTGGGCTCAAGGGTGAAGGTCAGTCGACCGGTCGCAAGATGATGTGTGGGCTGGTTGGTGCCCTATGGGTATCGTGAGTGGTTCGAGGGCTACCCTGGCTTTCGGTACTAAGCTGGGTCAATTCTAATGTGCTTCGTGTGGCTGGGTGTTCTTTTGGCGAGTGTAGATTGGACTTGTATGGAAAATTTGGATATATCCAGCCCAATTTTTGGTCGAGTGGAGATTTCCAATTAGAGTCATGTAACAGGGCATATTTCACGTCGCCTGATGTTGTTTAGTCGAAAGGTACACTGGCCGAGAGGCTAAGGCCATTTGTGGTCCATATGTATGAAGCGTGTCGAATAGAACTCTGTCGTGTGGTACATAGAGCCTTCATATGAGGAAATTCGTCAAGTATTTTGCCTCAGTGTTATTTGATTCTCCTACACCTAGTTGAGTTGAGACGTCACGTGTCGGAAAGTAGTATGACGTGTCCTTTGACGAAATGCTTCATGTATTTGTTGTATTATATACTCATTTTATAGTGGTGCGAAACAAAGGTTCCATGATACCGATAGAGAGAAGATATATGGTCTGATTCTTATATTCTCTCATTCTCCCCTTGTAAGGGATCAAGATAAATGGTCAGTGTCGAGTGAAATTTCTTACTCTAATAAAAACTTCTTCATTGTCGTGTGGAATGAAACTCCAGCCATCTAGCTAGGATTTCTTCCTTCTCATGCGAAATGAGATATTGAACAAGAGTCAAGCCTCATGTGGAGGGTCGAGTGGAATTTTTAGCAAGCGACTAGCTACATATATAGTGATGTCAACTGGGACATCCTATACAACAAACTAATGTCGAGTGGGATATCCCTAACAAATTCTTTGCCAAACATCGTAAATGTCTGCTGGGCCATCCATAACGATTACTTAGTTGTAAATCGTAGTGTCATGTGGGACACCCATAGCATGTCTCATTCTATAAATTGTAATACTAACTAGGACATCAATCACAAGTCTTAAGTCATATACTAATGTCGACTGTGACACTTAAAACGGTTACCAAGTTGAAAATCGTAGTGTCATCTAGGACATCCATATTTTAGAATCATATTGTAACATCTACTATAAATCTCATGCCTTAATGATGTCGACTGTGACATTCTTAAAAAGTATAAGTCATACCTGGTTGACCGGGGTGTCCGCGCCAAGTCTTAATTCTGGTACTGTCGACTGGAACATCCTTTTGATACCAAATACATCGCTTCTTCTTGTGAGACAAATGATAGGAAATATAGTTCCATTGAAGGGAGGCGTCTTGCTCCTGATGTAGGTCCAAGTGACTATAGTCGAATGGAATCTGGAGTTGGTGAAACGCCGTTCACGTAATTTTTCGTGTCATCTTAGAGAAAACTTCTTGGTCGATTGATCATGAGGTCTGGTGTTTGCTCACTGCATTCTGAAAGGATCGTTGAAAGAGGGATCTTTGCATGCTATGAATCGCTAGGGCCCCACGGTGGGCGCCAAATTGTAGACACTGATTTTCACCGAGGCCTACAATTGAGATTTAGTAAGGAGGGGGCACTGGCGATCCTGCAAACAAAGAATGTAGAGTGAGCGGGAGTAGACTGCCCACCGGTGTGGTGGGTGCCGGGGGCACTCCGACGCTCAAGTCAGTGATGGAGACGAGCTGTATGTAATGGAAGAGCAAGGTTAGATGCTACCTTTAACGCTGTAGGGTGCCGTGAGGGCGGTAGGTATAAGGTGTAGTAAGCCTGAGGGTGTCCCGAAGCTGTGAGTAGGAAAGCTAGAAGTTCTCCCTTTCTCGTAGACTTTCTTCTCTTATATACACACTCTCGGAAAACGTGTGTATTTATTACCTTTAATTACTCGTTCGTTGGATGTTGGAAACTGTCGAGTTATGTGAGATATTTATGAGTCTGGACGTTTCTTGATTTGGTAACTACTGCGTCCGTTGGCCCTCTTGATGACAATGAGCTTGGGCCCGTGAGGCTTCTTGGCCTGATATTGGTCGGTCTCGAGGTAAAATGTCGATTTTACCCTTGGGGCCAAATTTGGCCCGTACAGATGCTATGGGTCATAATTGTCCAACAATCTCACACTTGGCCTATAGCCAATCACTCAGATGTCTTACACCTAAACTATGAACGGATGGCTCAAACTTCTGCTGAGAAACAACTTCCGTCAGCGGATTTACAAGGTTATCATCTGATGCGATTTATTCGACCATCACATCACACGATGTATGATCTGACGAATCAGATGAAACAATTGAAGTACATATCGGATCGTTGATGAGACCATTAATTCTTTAGCATGTGCTGAGGCCTAGCTCAGCTGCTAACAGAACTATATCTAATCTAATTAGGATTATTTAGATCCAAAATGCTTCTTTTGCTGCGACAGTTGCTGTAAAGTTCCGCTTTTATTGTTTATTCGGCAATAATATATTGCTTGGAAGATTTTCAACTCACTGTTCCATTATTCAAACTATATAGTACATTTATTACGACTTATAATCGTTTTTATCGGTTTGGAAACTTGCAGCGGTGAACCCAGTCACATCAAGTTCTCATTCTCCATAGCTTAAGAAGGCATCATTAGTTCATCTAAGATACTTAAGGATGTTCTTAACATCAATCCAATGACTATCACTTGGATTGGCCTGATTGTGACTCCATATGCTCAAAGCATATGAGACACAAGGTCGTATATATTTCTTTCAACGTACGAGTTCTCGGAGAGTGCCAACAACTTTTAGGTCTATCCCAGTAGATCCTTATTCCTAGAATAAAAGTTGTCTCTCCCAAGTATTCTATGGAGAATCTTTCATGAAAGCCAAGCTTTCACAGATTTTATTATGGGAATGTCATTTCCAAGAAATGATATGTCATTATTTTATAGGACAATCACTGTCAGTGCACTCCCACTAACCTCCTTATATACACAAGAATTATATTTATTTTGAATTAAATCATACATCATTATGATTAGATCAAAACATTAGTTCCAAGAACATAATGCTTGATTCAATCCATAAATGGATCGATTTAACTTGCAAACCTTGTTTGCTTGTTTTGGTATGACAAAACCGTTAGGATGTTGATAAACATCCTCCAAAAGGTTTCCGTTTAAGGAAAGCGATTTTGACGTTCCGCTGCCATATTTCATAAATGAAACATGCAGCATTAGCAAGCATTATCCAAATGGATTTATCTATGACAACGGGCAAAAGGTTTCGTCGTAATCGACATAATGTTGATAACGATACCCTTTCTGTATAAGCCTAGCTTTGTAGATTTGTTTGTTGCCATCCATGTATGTTTTCCTTGAAGACCTTTAGTACCAATAGGCACAATGCCTTCTGGTACATCAACCAGTGTCTAAACATGGTTGGTATACATGGAATCCATTTCGGATATTATGGCACTTTTCCATTAATAGGTAGTCAATACCTTGTATCACTTCCTCAAACATAGTCAGTTCGTATTCCTCAATAAGATTGACATCTTTATGAGGTGAGATCAGAAACCCATACCTTCCAGGTTGTCTTCTGACTCTCTCCATCCACGCAGTTCTTGTGTATTTGAAGATTGTGGTACAGTTTCATCTCTGATGAACTGTTTGTATTCCGTGAGGATTCAGTGCTTGGAATAGTATTACTCTGATTTTCATCGAGTTTTACCTTTCTCCCACTTACCATTGCATATAGGTATTCCTCTTAGGAAAACCGCATGGTGAGCAATAATTACATTGTTCTCATGTGAGTTGTTTAAGTACTATACTTTGGTTACCCTAGGATAACCCATAAATTAGGCATTTATCCGATTTGGGTTTTAGTTTGGTATCATCCAAACATATGCCCAGCATTCCCAAATCTTCAGAAATAAGAAAGCCCAGTTTCTTTTATGTTCATATTTAATATGAATTATGTCTAACAGATTTTTATGAAACCTTATTCAAAATAAGTATTGCACTGTTTAATGCGAATCCCTTGAAGGAAAATGGTAGCTCAGATCGACTCATGATTAACCTTATCATGTCCAACAAAATTCTGTTTCTCTGTTCGGACACATCATCATAATTGAGGTTTTCCTTGAAGAGTCCACTATGAAAGAATACTATACTCTTTCATATAATCTTGAAACTTATTGCTTAAGTATTTTCCACCACGGTCTAACCGTGACGGTTTAATACTTTAGTCGGTCTGTCTATCTACTTCGTGTCGAAACTCTTTGAATTACTCAAAAGTTTTCGATTTGTGTTTCAAAAGAAACACATAACCATAACGTGATGCCACATACGTAAAGGTTACGAAGTACTCATATCCACCTCTAGCCTAGCTAGACATAGGCCTACTTACGTCACTATGAACGAGGGCTAACAGATTGGTGGTACTTTCACTTTTACCAAGTAAAAGGTGTTTTAGGCACTTTGCCTAATAAACTAGATTCATAGACATTATTTGAGTAGAGTCAAATCTGTCCTAGTATCCACTCTTCAAAAGTGTGGATATACGAGTCTTGTTTAATGTGTCCCAGACAACAATGCCACAAATAAGTCTCATCTGATTAATTCAGTTTGAGCTATTTGTTTGTCATGTTATATGTTTGAGATTCTTTTATATTCAAAATATAAATGCTGTTATTTACATCTAATGTGTTTATCTCAATATCATCTTTATAAAATAAAACACTTTAGTGTTCTAGAGTATAAAGGTATACCCGCAACAGGTTAAACTTAGATATAGAGATAATATTTCTAGTCAAACTAAGTACATTATAACAGTTTCTTAATTTAAGTACATGCCCCAAGGGTAGTTCCAAAATTAAGATTTCTACGGTTTAAAACAGCGACCCTCGTTCCATTTTCGATTCGTAGATTGATCTCCACTGAAGTCAGTATCCTGCTTATCAGTAGATTCTGCACGTAAGTACATATTTATGTATCACATTGCAGGACACATAACTTGACGACGCTGTTCTAGGCTCGCGGCCTAGGTGGGAGTACGGAGTAGTCCGCGGGGGAACTAAACCGGAGAAATAACATGGAGTCGCCACCCGATGTGAACCGGGAAAATGTGATTTAAGGCCGCACTCACCCCTCGCTAGGGAAGACCTCAAACCGTTGGGTTCGGAATGGTCCCTTACTTATTTCACTTGTAATGATATGATTTGTGCGATAAATTAACCGAATCTACTCAACATGTATGCTCAAAAGTTCTAGTCTTTATTCATGAAGATAATCCTAGTCTAAGTTTGCATGCTTGAAAATAAGTCATTATAACGACAAGCATATAATATCACACAATGAGCATGTTGAACCATTAAATAAAAGTAAACAAATAACCATTTAAACATAAATGTAAATCAAATAAAACATCATGCATAAAATAACATAATCATGCTTGAAAATAACAATTAACTAGACTAAATCATGCTTCTAATAATAAATAAATAATCTACGAACTACGTCATGCTCAAACACAAGTTTGGATGAGACGAAATACGTATCTCTTAAGTGGTACGTGGCATTGTATCCCGAGCGCAATACCGTCCATTCGGAATCGGCTACGGAATTTACGTCCGAGTTTCCATCCTATATACCACGAGAGAGAACACATATTCCACTTATCCAACAATCACATCATGCCTCAAACGACTCTCATGCAATAATATTTTTAAAATAAACAAAATAAATGAAAGATAATAAATAAAAGGTGCCCTCAGGTCTAACCTCTTTTGTCGTCTCACGAAAGGGCGTTACACGACCGTCGGAAGGGAGAATACTCCGCAACTTTTCTGGTTCATTAATTCAACGTTTTCCCTCGCTGTTTCACTGTTTTGGACTGCTGTTTTCACTCCGTTTCGCTGCTATTTTCATTGTATTTTAAGGGTTTTTTCTGGTCACTGTTTTGGGTTAATTTGGGGACTATTTTGGGGTGAACGGGGTGTGTTTTCTGGGCAGTTTCTGGGCAGTTTAGGGGATTTATACTGGCAGTTTTGCGTGGGGGGCTACAGGCTTTTGGCTCGTCTGTGTTCGTTAGTGAACGTGGGGTAGGAGTGAATTGATGTGAAGAGGCAACGTGTGAGGAGGGCTCATGGTGGCTTTGGCGTGGCGTGCGCAGAGTGAACGTGAGGGTGAGTGATAGTGGCAGGCTGTGTGAGGGTGCAAGTGTGCGTTGAGTGAACTGCGGGTGTGTGATAGTGGCAGGCTGTGTGAAGGTGCAAGTGTGCACTGATGGTGGGCTTCACGTGAGGCTAATTGGAAGGAGAGGCATGTGGCGTTGTGGGTAAGGTGGCAATTTGAGGGTGAGTGGCGTTGAAGGCTATATTGAATGCAGTGGGCTGTTATGTGTGATTGTAAGGTAGTGGCTAAAGATAGGTTAGAGAAGAACTATGGTTACGTGCGTGTTTTTGGTATTTGTTTTTGTGAATCTGCCCGAGTTTGGTAAGGGGGTGAGTGGTTCTTTTTATAGGTCAAGTGAGGGGGTTTACCTTGTTGGAGAAGGAATATGATTTGTGCATTAATTGGGATATATTTTTTAATTATTATGGGATAGGGAAAATCTTATAATTTAGGGAAGTGATTTATGTATTTTAGGAAAGAGATTTAATTTAATTTAGGAAGATGTTTTAATTTGTGACATGTGTTTTAATTTAATTTAATTTAAGTTTAATTTAATTTGTGAATGTGTTTTAATTTAATCTAATTTAAGTTTAATTTAATTTGTGAATGTGATTTAATGTTTTAATTATTTAATTTGTGAGATGTGCTTTAAATGTTTTCATTATTTTTAAAGGGCTTGGTGTGCTTTGAAACGGAGGTCCCACAAGCGAACCCGAAGCTACTCCAGTGAGTTAAATCGAATAATGTGTCAATTCTTCACTTTTCCCTTCCGACGTCCGTTTCTCGCGACTTTCACAATTAAAGAGGTAGTGTCTCCATACGAGACTCATCATCAGGACTTACAGGTAAAAATGCAGTGCCTACAGTCGGCCCCACTTTGATGGGACTTGTGCAGTGTATGACAATGACAATCCTATCAAAGTATGTGCAATGTATTTTCACTTACCTGGCTCGCCAGCTACCACTTGACTTGTCATGTTGATTTGTGTTGATTATGATGATGTGCCATTCTTGGCGTGCTAAACCCCGTACCTAGGGTGTCGCGGTAGTCCACATAGTCCGATCTGAGTTAAGTTGTGTTGTGGGTCTTGTTCCCAATCTGTGTTGAGTTGACAGTCTTGTTCCCTGAATTATGTTGAGTTGAGGGTCTTGTTCCCTGAATTGTGGGTCTTGTTCCCATTTTTGAGTAGATATAAGGGTCTTGTTCCCTGAATTTTGGGTCTTGTTCCCATTTTTGAGTAGATATAAGGGTCTTGTTCCCTGAATTGTGTTGAGGTTTTGTTCCCTTCATTGTGGGTCTTGTTCCCATGGGTCTTATTCCCGATCTGAGTTGAGTTGAGGGTCTTGTTCCCTGAATTGTGGGTCTTGTTCCCATTTTTGAGTAGATATAAGGGTCTTGTTCCCTGAATTGAGTTGATGGTCTTGTTCCCTACATTGTGGGTTTTGTTCCCATGGGTCTTGTTCCCTGAATTGAGTTGAGGATCTTGTTCCCTGAATTGTGGTTCTTGTTCCCATTTTGAGTTGAGGGTCTTGTTCCATGAGTTGTGGATCTTGTTTCCAATCTGAGTTGAGTTGAGGGTCTTGTTCCATGAATTATGGGTCTTGTTCCCGTTTTTGAGTAGATATAAGGGTCTTGTTCCCTGAATTGAGTTGAGGGTCTTGTTCCCTGCATTGTGGGTATTGTTCCCATGGGTCTTGTTCCCGATCTGAGTTGAGAGAAGGGTCTTGTTCCCTGAATGGTAGGTCTTGTTCCCGTGGGTCTTGTTCCCGTTGCGCTGATTATGGGCTTTGTTCCCTAACTGTGTTGACTGTGGGCTTTATTACCGAGCTGTTTTGAAAGTGGGCTTTGTTCCCTGGGCTTTGTTCCCGTTGCGCTGATTGTGGGCTTTGTTCCCGAACTGTGTTGACTGTGGGCTTTATTCCCGAGCTGTTTTGAAAGTGGGCTTTGTTCCCTGGGCTTTGTTCCCGTTGTGCTGATTGTGAGCTTTGTTCCCTGGGCTTTGTTCCCGAACTGTGTTGACTGTGGACTTTATTCCCGAGCGGTTTTGAAAGTGGGCTTTGTTCCCTGGGCTTTGTTCCCATTGTGCTGATTGTGGGATTTGTTCCCGAACTATGTTGACTTTGGGCTTTATTCCCGAGCTGTTTTGAAAGTGGGCTTTGTTCCCTGGGCTTTGTTCCCGTTGTGCTGATTGTGGGCTTTGTTCCCGAACTGTGTTGACTGTGGGCTTTGTTCCCGAATTGTGTAGAGAGTGGGCTTTGTTCCCAGGGCTGAATATGGGCTTTGTTCCCGGACATGCTGAATATGGGCTTTGTTCTCAGACTTGCTCAATGTGGGTTTTGTTCCCGAATTATGTTGACTGCCGGTTTTGTTCCTGAACTGTGTAGACCATGGGCTTTGTTCCCAAGTTGTACTGAATGTGGGCTTTATTCCCTAGGCTTTGTTCCCGAACTATGTAGAAAGTGGGCTTTGTTCCCGAATTATACTGAACGTGGGTTTTATTCCCTGGTCTTTGTTTCCGATCTGTGCCGAGAGTGGGCTTTATTCCCAAACTGTGTGGACTGTAGGCTTTGTTCCCAAGCTGTACTGAATGTGGGCTTTATTCCCTAGGTTTGTTGACTTTGGGCTTTGTTTCCGAACTGTACACCATTCTCGGAGTGCCATTTTCGGCTTGTTCATTACTGTGTTCCATTCTCATAGTGCCATTCTCATAGTGCCATTCTCGGCTTGTTCATTCTCGAACTGTGCTCCATTCTCGGAGTGCTATTCTCGGCTTGTTCATTTTCGGACTGTGTTCCATTCTCGGAGTGCCATTCCTGACTTTGTTCATTCCCAAACTGTGTTCCATTCTCGGAGTGCCATTCCCGGCTTGTTCATTCCCGAACTGTGTTCCATTCTCGGCTTGTTCATTCTCTGGGATTCATTCCAAATTCTGACGACGCGGGCCTCGGCCTTGGGATTCATTCCAAATTCTGACGATGTGGGCCTCGACCCAGGGATTCATTCCAAATTCTGACGACTTGGGCCTCGGCCCTGGGATTCATTCCTTAGATTCATTCCAAATTCTGACGACGTGGGCATCGGCCCTGGGATTCATTCCCTGGATTTATTCCAAATTATGAGGACGTGGGCCTCGGCCCTAGGATTCATTCCCCGATGCTGCTGACAGTGTTTACCTCGACCCTAAGATTCATTCCCCGATGCTACTGATAATATGGGCCTCGACTCTAAATTGATACTGATGTGGGCCTCGCCCCAAACTGATACTGATGTGGGCCTCACCCCCAGACTGAAACTGTTGTGGGTCTTACCCCAAAACTGATACTGACGTGGGCCTCGCCCAAAACTGATGTGGGTCTCGCCCCAAACTAATACTGATATGCCTCAACCCTAGGACGCATCCCTAAACGAATACTGATATGGGTCTCAACCCCAAACTGAAACTGATGTGGGCCTCGCCCCCATACTGACACTGATGTGGGCCTCGCCAACTGATACCAATATGGGCCTCGCCCCAAACTGATGTGGGCCTCGCTCCAAACTAATACTGATGTGGGCCTCAACCCCAGGACGCATCCCTAAACGAATACTAATATGGGTCTCGACCCCAAACTGAAACTGATGTGGGCCTCGCCCCCATACTGACACTGATGTGGGCCTCGCCCCCAGGCTGATACCAATATAGGCCTCGCCCCAAAACTGATACTGATGTGGGCCTCGCCCCCAGATTGATACTGATGTGGGCCTCGCCCCCAAGTTGATACTAATATGGGCCTCACCCTCAGACTGAAACTGATTCATTTCTGAAACTGATGACATTGCACTATTGCTGTTTCTGATTGGCTGGCCTTTTACCGCTTTCTCTTTTTCCTTTTTGAAACCTGTGAATAAAAACAAGACAAAGATTTCATGTATATGACGTGTATGCATGTATGCATGAATGCGTTTCCTATTCCGATGGGTTACGTCTTCCTTGTGCTCCTCGGTGCTTCTTGCTTACAAAAGTCTTTGATCACCCCCTGGGTCTGCTTATAATTTCTTTCTATCGATTCTCTTCTGGTGATTGCTAAGTTTTTCTTTTATCTAGTGGCTCAAGTTCCCGTTATGCCCTTATTTACAAGGTGCTAGACTGGTCGACCCTAGTCTTGATGTAGCTTTCTGCTCTCCACTGTTTGCACTTGGTCAAGATGAATCACATGGTGGGGCCTCCCATATCATACTATATTACATGCTATGAAATAGTCCCAATAGTTATACATATCATTGTCCTCAAAGAATGCTCAATAATGAAACCAGAGAACCTTCAAAACATTCGATGTAACTCAAGTCCAAGGCTTTGAATAAATTATCTATGTCAGACTCAAAGTGTGTGTGTGCGAAGGTTCTTTTACAACTTGATTCCTAAGTAGGCCAACTCAATGATTTTGTTTCAAAAATCGAGATCGATGGGTCAAACCAACCTAGATTTCTCAGTTACGCTCTGCAATTTCTTTTCCATGCTCAATGTGTATGGTTTTCTTTCTCTTCCATTGTCTCTCTTTTTTCTTTTCATTTTGAACTTCATTTTCCCTTTTCTTTTCTTTTTCTTCTATTTTTTCTTTCTTTCTTTTTTCTTTTCAACACACCTACCCTTTAAGTTAGTATTTCTCCTCATGGTGGTCCTAATACTCGCCCATGGGTAGCTTCATGTTTATCGATTATAGGTGGTTCAATTCTTTTCTTTAGAGACTTTTCTTTCATTTTCAACCATACCACACATCATAACATAAGCAACTCAAGATAGACATCTAAGCAAACGATCATTCACCGACCTACAATTTTCTTCAACTAGTCATTTTGCTAACTACTCAGGTTTTCACTGCTAAGAACCATAATCAAGTGCTTACGAGTCTAACATAGATCAATCACTTAAAGTATCAGATAAAAGCACATCAAGGGTTTATCGTTTCTAAGATTTCACCCTAAAGCAATCAATTTTATCATCGGACTTATGTCTAACTATCAACGACTAAAAATAAACAATTTTTTCTCTTTTTTTTAAGGCCCCCAATGGTGTTTCTATCATTGCCGTAAGGTTTTCTATTTCTTGATTTCCTTTTCCTCGATATCCAGTTTTGCTAAACTCTTCTTGACAAGTCTTCTTTTATCTCTAACCCAACGGATATTCATGATGGCTTTTAAGACACAGAGGTTAACATGATGCATGTATGCATGAGATGCATGAGATGCACGTGATGTATGACATAAAATATGCATGTGGTTATCAAAAGCATAAAAGGGGTGGCTCCTACAGGATATACAACTATGGTTCACATGTGGGTTTACGGGAGTGCGGACAAAGGCTCTCGCTGACGAAGGATTGCCAATAATTAGGTCTCCCCACTCAAGAGTTCGAGTGACCAAGTGAGCGCACCCTTTTTTATACACTAAGGTACGTGCCAACGAGTTACGGTGTGTGACTAACTGTCGAATGGACTTCCGTTGTAGATTCCCCAGGGGGAGGGTGGAGCGAGGCTCTCTTAAGTACCCAAGCCTCTTAGGCTCTTATCGCTTGGTGTCAGGAATAAACAACGAGTCCTCCAAACTAGTCTGTCACAACGAGCTACAAGTAATGATTATCTAGGTGCCTTCACAGCTTTTCCTCGGAAGGTAGTGAATGAAGGAAGACACCAAACCATCACTTAGCTCAAAAGGTGCCTTTGATTAAATCCCTTTCAACCCCCTATAGAAACGGTCAACTAAATCACGAATCATAAACATCAAAAGAAATGATTTCAGGGCTGATTCTCTGTCCCCAGTAGAGTCACCAGACTGTAGGACACAGAACTTGACGACGATGTTCTAGGCTAGCGGCTAGGTGGGAGTACGGAGTAGTTCGCGGGGGAACTAAATCGGAGAAATAACATGGAGTCGCCACCCGATGTGAACCGGGAAAATGTGATTTAAGGCCGCACTCACCCCTCGCTAGGGAAGACCTCAAACCGTTGGGTTCGGAATGCTCCCTTACTTATGTCACTTGTAATGATATGATTTGTGCGATAAATTAACAGAATCTACTCAACATGTATGCTCAAAAGTTCTAGTCTTTATTCATGAAGATAAATCTTAGTCTAAGTTTGCATGCTTGAAAATAATTCATTATATCGGCAAGCATATAATATCACACAACGAGCATGTTGAACCCTTAAACAAAAGTAAACAAATAACCATTTAAACATAAACGTAAATCAAATAAAACATCATGCATAAAATAACATAATCATGCTTGAAAATAAATAATAAACTAGACTAAATCATGCTTCTAATAATAAATAAATAATCTACGAACTACGTCATGCTCAAACATAAGTTTGGATGAGACGAAATACGTGTCTCTTAAGTAGTACGTGGCATAGTATCCCGAGTGTAAACCGCAATACCGTCCATTCGGAATCGGCTACGGAATTTACGTCCGAGTTTCCATCCTATAAACCACGAGAGGGAACACATATTATGCTTATCCAACAATCACATCATGCCTCAAACGACTCTCATGCAATAATATTTTTAAAATAAACAAAATAAATGAAAGATAATAAATAAAAGGGTGCCCTCAAGTCTAACCTCTTTTGTCGTCTCACGAAAGGGCGTTACACGACCGTCGGAAGGGAGAATACTCCGTAACTTTTCTGGTTCACTAATTCAACATTTTCCCTCGCTGTTTCACTGTTTTGGACTGCTGTTTTCACTCCATTTCGCTGCTATTTTCGTTGTATTTTAATGGTATTTTCTGGTCACTGTTTTGGGTTAATTTAGAGACTGTTTTGGGGTCAACGAGGTGTGTTTTCTCTGGCCAGTTTCTAGGCAGTTTAGGAGATTTATACTGGCAGTTTTGCGTGGGTGGCTATAGGCTTTTGGCTCGTCTGTTGTGCGTTAGTGAACGTGGGGCATGCGTGAATTGGTGTGAAGAGGCAACGTGTGAGGAGGGCTCGTGGTGGCTTTGGCGTGGCGTGCGCTGAGTGAACGTGAGGGTGAGTGATAGTGGCAGGCTGTGTGAGGGTGCAAGTGTGCGCTGAGTGAATGTGAGGGTGTGGGATAGTTGCAGGCTGTGTGAGGGTGCAAGTGTGCGCTGATGGTGGGCTTCACATGAGGCTAATTGGAAGGAGAGACAGGTGGCGTTATGGGCAAGGTGGCAATTTGAGGGTGAGTGGCGTTGAAGGCTATGTTGAATGCAGTGGGCTGTTATGTGCGATTGTGAGGCAGTGGCTAAAGATAGGTTAGAGAAGAACTAGGGTTACGTGCGTGTTTTTGGTATTTGTTTTTGTGAATCTGCCCGAGTTTGGTAAGGGGTGGTTCTTTTTATAGGCCAATAGAGGGGGTTTACCTTGTTGGAGAAGGAATAAGATTTGTGCATTAATTGAGATATATTTTTTAATTATTATGGGATAGGGAAAATCTTATAATTTAGGTAAGTGATTTATGTATTGTAGGAAAGTGATTTAATTTAATTTAAGAATGTGTTTTAATTTGTGACATGTGTTTTAATTTAATTTAATTTAAGTTTAATTTAATTTGTGAATGTGTTTTAATTAATTTAATTTAATTTAGTTTAATTTATTTTGTGAATGTGATTTAATTTAATTTAATTTAAGTTTAATTTAATTTGTGAATGTGATTTAATGTTTTAATTATTTAATTTGTGAGATGTGTTTTAAATGTTTTCATTATTTTTAAAGGGCTTGGTGTGCTTTGAAACGGAGGTCCAACAAGCGAACCCGAAGCTACTCCATCGAGTTAAATCCAACAATGTGTAAATTCTTGACTTTACCCTTTCGACGTCCGTTTCCCGCGACTTTCATAATTAAAGAGGTAGTGTCTTCATACGAGACTCATCATCGGGACTTACATGCAAAAATACAGTGCCTACACACATATAGTATCAAAAATCCAATTTTGAAACTAGTGTTGAATATGTTTATGACAAACATACTTGAAGTCGGAGTCTTTCCTCTCTTCAGTTCCTTCATGTATGCCTTTGTTCATATGGCAGTCACGCTTCCAGTGACCCCGTTTGCTACAGTTTAGGCAGACATTTTGGGATATGTCATTTGTCTTCCTAGAAGACTGTGATGATTTTGCCTTTGCCCTTTTTCCTTTTGGCTTTGGCTCATTGAGCATAGCCATTAACTCTTCAAGAGTTTTCTATTGTAATTAATACTTCTAAGATCTAAGTATAGATCTATGAAGATCCTTCAATTTCAATATCATACTATAAGGATCTAATCCTTAGTTCTGACAAAGAAGTTAAGGAGTCTTTACGGCAAACATAACAGATTAAACACTAAAGTTATCATCACATGAGTCTTCCAAAGATCATGCTCTACTATTTTCTCAACTCCGGGCTTAGGCTTGAGACGTCATTTTATCAAATAAAGTAACTTCTCGGTTCTCAGGACTATCCTGAGGTACTATTCCCAATCTGAAAATTAAAGTCGTTTAATGACATTTTCACCCAGGATTATGTTCTAAACGTTAATCTTTCAGTTATCTTGATTCCAATAGTCTAACTATCCAGTCAACGATTTCGGGTACTATTTAATATAATGATTACTATAGTATAACTATATAATCAACTATAATTTGATTGGTAAAATTCAAATATATTAATTACTATAATCCAATTATATAATCAACTACAAATGAAATAGTTTGAATACAGTCCAACTGCTTAATTTAAAACAACAATTAAACATTAGTCCAATTAATATATATTTAAATTATGACAAAAAATGAAATGAGCGCGTTTTGGCAAGTATCTAAACGAAATTACAAATTTATTACGTGCCTCCCACTATTTTTCCGCGAGCCTCTAACCCTTTGTTGAGTACTCGGGAAACCTACTTTCCTAGTGGGCTAGGATCCCGTTAAATAACACACAATCTTGACTTTTGCTAACAAATTGTATGATACTTAACTAGGTAGATCTCTAAAATCAATTGGATCTCATCCAATTCCTAGATCCGGTAGGTGGACATCCAAGTCCGAAATATATATACAATATATATGCCAATATATCCAATATATTTTCCTAACCTTTTTCCTCTAAATCAACTAAGCCTTGGCTTTGGCACAACAAGCTTAATGATTCAAGTTAAGCGTGACCCATTGACTTTGGAAAACTTCGTAATCGATATCGATGGACAAGAAATGATCTTGACTTTGGCCAACAAATCACAACTTGGACAAGACATACGATATGCAACAAAGCCTTCATGATTCAAACACATCTGTGATAGACAAAGGTCTTGACTTTGGCCAACAAACTAGTGCCAAACTTGGATCTTGAGAGAGAATCATTTAGTGCCAACAAACCAGTGCCAAACACATCCGCTTAATATTTGTTGAGGGTTTTTCGCGTAATTGGCAACCATTAATTATCTTTGTTAAGGTCTCATCATACACCCTTAAGCATGCATTCTAAAAGCATAATACGGCGCGATAAATAAATTAATAATGATATGCGGATGGATATTTAAAATATTTTGTTCCTAGAACAAATCTATCCCTTTCTTCTCTCCCGGTAGCACAAATCTTACTTCTACCCAATTACATAACACTTCTAAAGAAACCTCATTTACATTGAGGGGAATAGGTGAGAAGAGAAATACAAAGAGTCGAGAGGTAATAGGCTGGACACGCAGGTTCAATTTAATAAATTTTAAATTTATTACAATAATTTCTAAAATTGCTGTAGACATTACATTTTCGCATGTGAAACCCGATGATGAGTCTCATTTGGAGGCACTACCTTTTAAGTCGCGGAAATCGCGGAAAACGGACGTCGGAAGGGAAGAGTCAAGAATTGACATTTTGCTGGACTTAGTTCACGTGTTTAGTTTCGGGTTCGCTGTTGGACCTCCGTTTTAAAACTTAACCTTAGCCCAAACCCATTAAATCACATCCAATAATAATTAAACATTTAAAATATATGTGTCACAAATTAAATTAAATAATTGAAATGAAATTAAATAACTAAATCGAAATTAAATAACTAAATCAAAATTAAATAACTAAATCGAAATTAAATAACTAATTAAAACGAATTAAAGTGGAATTAAAATAACTAAATTGAAATTAAATTAAATAACCTAAATTAATTAAGTAAATGATATACCAACTAAATAAAATATTAAAATTAAATAAAATATTAATTAAGTCATCAACCAATTAAAATCCAACACAAATTAAATTAAATCTAAATTAACTAATATTTAATTAAAATTAAATACCAAAATAATTTACTTCCAAATCAAAATAATTTCATTCCCAAATTAGACAAATCAAAATAATTTCATTCCTAATTAAACAAATCAATCACCAAATTTAAATAATTCCCACCAAAATTAAAAATACTATTGCCTAAAATAACCAAATTAAATATACCTAATTAATTAATTTTTAACCAATTAAAAATCCATGCAAACCCTAACCCTAATTCCGATTCCCTCACTATATAAACATAACAAACCTAACCTCATCCCTCCCCTCTCATTCACACTCTCACGGCAAAGACAAACAAAAGAAACCCTACTTCTCTCCTTCTCCCTCAACCAAGACACACCGACTGAACCCTCCCTCTTTTCATAGCAAAGAACGCAACCCTTCTCTCTCAATCTTCACGCACAAAACACTGCTCGCCCATCACACTGCCACACGTGAACCATTCACACATCAGCCCTCACTCTCGGCCACACCCCTCTCCTCTCTTGATCTCTCTCAATAGACAAACTCGACAACACACACAACTCACAAGCCCCACCACGTTGCTGCCCTCCTTCACGACTACCGCACACACACAAAAGACACAGCTAAACACATAGCTTTCACAGCCCCTAGCACCCAACGAAGCAGTCCCGATTCACACAGACCACAACGACACCACCATGTCTTTCACGTTGAAGCCTTCACGCATAACAGCCACATCACGCTAAACTGATTGCCACTCACACAAGAAATCACGCCTCTGGCTTCACCCAACAGCCCATTCACATCACTAACCCTCCTTAAACCCATGCAGCCACCTTAAACACACGTAGCAATCATTCGCACACCATAATTCACAGCCCACTTTGCCTTAACACTTGCTCACGCCCCACGCAAGCCACCAAGAGCCATTCACGCATAATAAGCCTTGAACCCTCCAAACAGCGCACCAACACACGTAACCACAACCTTCAGTACACACTCACGTAATGGACAAACCCTAAGGCCATAAACAGATCAAGCCCTAACCGACGACACACCATAAATTCCCCTCACGTCCCCAAGTCTTCAGCACGTCATCTTCTCGCCAATAGCCACTCAGCCCACTGACCTTCACCATGCATACGTAGCAACCCCAGCACAGTCCCCCTAATCGACAAATAAACAAGTCAAGCCAAGCCTTAACCCTAAACAACAAGTCAAGCCAAGCCTTAACCCTAAATAATGAAACAGCCGTGTAAACTGCACCAAACTACAACAAAAAAACAGTCCCAAAAATGCCACAAACACCCGGAAAATCACCCCTTAAACCGACACAAAATCAGTGAACAAATCACCCCAAAACAGTGAGTAAACCGAGAGTACATCAGTCCCTGGAACTGCCCCTAATCTGCACCTTAAAATACCCCAAAATAGTCCACTAATACACCTGAACAGTGACCAAAATACAGCAGTGATACGGAGTGAAAATAGCGACCAAAACAGTGAAACAGTGAGCAAAGACATCGAACCAGTGAACCGGAGAAGTTGAGGAGCTTTACCCTTCTGATCTCCACGAAACGCAAGCCCGAAAGTCGGCAAAAATGGTTAGACCTGAGGGTATTTTTCACACTTGTTTTCAGTTTCGTTTTTACTATTCATTGAGCTTTATTCGCATGATTATGATGTTTAAATGCATGTTGCGGCCCTTGAGTAGATAAATATGTATGTGTTATGAATATGATGTGAGTTGTGGGCATTGGATAAAATGAAAGACGTGTCGCCTCTTGAGGTATATCGGATGGAAACCCGGACGTAAATTTCATAGCCGATTCCGAATGGACGGTAGTATGATCTGTACTTGGGCCACAACTCCACGTACCACTTGAGTAAACGGCATGTTCTCTTGTTTAATTTTGAGTTGTTTAATTATTCCGCCATTTAATTTTCTGCACGTTATTTATTTATGTAATGATGAGAAAAGCGCATGGGCTTAGTAAGTGCGATGAAAGGTCCTCTAATTGAAGAGGTTAAAATCCTTTACCACGATGCTTCGCCGCGCCGAGTATTTTTGTGTTTACTTTTGTCTTTATTTATGCATATTATGTGTTTATTGCGCATGGGCTTAGTAAGTCGGATTAAAGGCCCTCCGTTTCACGGGGATAAGATCCTTACCACGATGCTTCGCCGCGTCGGATGACGTACATTCGATTGGACGTGAGATGTGTTCAATCAGATATACAAAGCCCGATATCTTGTCTTTGTTATTATGCCTTTATTTTATGCATATTATATGTTCATTGCGCATGGGCTTAGTAAGTCGGATTAAAGGCCCTCTGTTTCACGGGGATAAGATCCTTTACACCGATGCTTCACCGCGTCGAGTATTTTTGTGTTTACTTTTGTCTTTATTTGTGCATATTATATGTTTATTGTGTATGGGCTTAGTAAGTCGGATTAAAGGCCCTCCGTTTCACGGGGATAAGATCATTTACCACGATGCTTCGCCGTGCCGGATGACGTACATTCGATTGGACGTAAGATGTGTTCAATCAGATATACAAAGTCCGATATCTTTTCTTTATTATTATGCCTTTATTTTCTGCATATTATATGGTCATTGCACATGGGCTTAGTAAGTCGGATTAAAGGCCCTCCGTTTCACGGGGATAAGATCCTTTACCACGATGCTTCGCCGCGCTTCTTGTCATGTCACTGATTCTTTTGTACAGCATTGCCTTATTCATGCATGTATTATGAAATTCCATATAGTTGCATCATCTACCTTAGTCTTGGCTTAATGTATTACAATTTATGCATCCATGTTGTGAAGGCGTGTGGACATTTTTTCTTGTGGTATATCGGATGGAAACCCAGACGTAAATTCCGTAGCCGATTCCGAATGGACGGTAGTGCGGTCTGTACTTGGGATACAATTCCACATACCACTTGGAAAAGTATTCACATGCATGTTTGTGCCCATATTAGTTATCATCTTTCGCATCACATATAACATGCTTAATCAGAAATTTGTAGTGTCCACATGTGCGCACTTGCATCTCTCTCATTCTTTGCATTTTTCTTCTTCCAATCATGATTAATCACACTCTTTGGCATTATATCATGGCACGTTTATCTTTAATGTACGAGTGCATCTTTAGTGGTTTATCTTTTGTGTGTTTAAATTCGCATCTTTCTTAATCTCTTCAAGTTATGCGCTTATGTCGATTTTGTTTATTATGCGGTTATTTTGATCTTGTTTCATATGCCTTTATAATGCGCTTATAACATGAGATGTTCGCTGTTATTTTGATTTCCTTTATATTGCATGACAATATTGCCATGGTTGTTTGTGTTTATGTTGGCATGAATGATTGAACTCTTATGATTTTATATGCTTGTTGTTGCATGCAAACTTAGAAATAAGACTTGATTTCATGTATGTTTAGATGTAAGCTTTATATTAATGTATGTGAACTTAGGATTGTGGTGGACTTTGAAATATATGTCATAGGCTTGGTTGGATTATTGCATAAATCTTTACATTACAAGTGGCATTAAGTAAGGGACCATTCCGAACCCAACGGTTTGAGGTCTTCCCTTGCAAGGGGTGAGTGCGGCCTTAAATCTCATTTTCCCGATTCACACCGGGTGGCGATCGATATCAGGTATAGTAGACATAGTACACAATACTATGTCTACTATACCTGATATCGATCGCTTATTCCTGTAACCATGTTTCTGGAGAATTAGGCAGGCATGGCGCTTTGCTAGAAGCCAACCTTGTCTTGTAAATCGGTAAAAGCGTAGTACTAGGTACGTACGCGTTCAGATAGTCCGATAACCGTATTTACTGTCAACATATCCGGGGATCTCATGGGTCGCTTCCCGAAGATTCACCGATGATGTATGACTCGCACTTTATTAATCTGGGATTAATTAGATGAGAGAGAAAATTAATCTGGGATTAATTACGGAGATATTTTATCTATGATAAAATATTATTTAAAGAGAGAGAACGATTAATTTGATAAATTAATATATTCGATATATTAAACGAAATTGGATTTCGACGCGGAATTGAAATCAGATTTTAATTCGGGCGAATGAGTTAATTTAGAATTAATTCGTTAGCGACGTGAATAGTAATTATGCTAGGCATGATTATTTAATTAAATTAGATTTAATTACGACGCAAGGGAAAATTTGTTAATTTAGAATTAACGAACCCGAGCCCGGGAGTGTTTGCGGAACCATTCACATTCAGAATCGAAGTGGGACCTGTAAGTCACATCTAGCGTCACATCATTCGTCAATCAAGTGATATATGTCTTTCACTTTGAGTGATTGACACCAGTCACTATTCATGAGTGATGTGAGTTGATGGAAGTGGTTGGAAAAGCTTTTTGAAAGCTTGAATGACATTTATCATTTTTTTTTATTTGATATTTGAATTTTGTATTTGGTATTAGATATACAAAACAAAAGCAACTCTTTTTTTTCTCTCCAACAACATTCGGCCAAGGGCCTTATTTTATTTCTTCCTCATTCGGCCATGAAGGCCATTTCTTCTCTCCAAACCGTGAACCTATGGTTTATTAACTTGATGATTTTGTTGCAAAATCAAGAGTACTAGCACACAAAGAGGGATACAAGGTGATAGGGAAACCTACTTGTGAGCTTGGAATCACCATTGATAAAGCTTGGAGTTTGAAGATGAACATGGAGGACAAAAACAACCTTGGCCGAGAGCTTCACAAGATAGAGCACAAAAGTTTTATTCTTCGGTGCATCCAATCCGATCAATGTAAGTATGATTCTGCCATATTTCTTTGTGTATTCAGATGTGTTTCATTGTTTATAAATGATCCTTGGGACCTTAGAGAAACCCAACAGCCTTTTAGTCTGGAAATGGTCCTAGAGGCGGCGAGATATGGGCCCACTTTGGAAAGTGCGTTGTCCAGTGATAGGATGATGGAGACACCATATTGTCAAGGAACCCTGACGAGAAAATAGAACGAGCTGGAGTATAGACCGGGAAGGGGTACGCAGTGCCTAAGGAAGTCTACAATAACATAACTAAGACGCCACTAAGGACACATCCATGTGATGTTTGCAGTAGTAAGACACAACATCCACTCATGTCATTCTGTATAAGGAAGTTGTTTCTTCATTAAGGCCCGAGCAAGGTGGTGACGAGGACCATAAGAAATAAAGACAAAAGCTGGAGGAGGGACGATAAGTCTTAACTTCTCTCGAAACCAGATCTGAAAACAAAAAAGAAAAAAAAAAGAAAGAAAATTTTTTTAGCTCGCTGAGTTGAAAACCTGAAAAGGTGACTCAGGCAAGATAGAGCAATCCGCTAAGTTGAAAATCCGAAAGGACAGCGTAGGTAAAATATAGGATGACCCTGACAGATAAAATGACTCCCAAGAAACTAGCTTGCAGGATGGTGCTTTATCATGTCTAACCCATGAAGCGTCTCGACCAAGATAACGGGAGAGGGATCATGACTACATCTGGTTCCCTCTATGATGTGTAATAAACGATAGTTCCCCTTCATACTATTATAACCCCCTAAGAGGTATTGAGCCAAGATACATAATAAGACTACATTTCTCCAAGGACGGGACCCTACCTCCATCCTGGAAGATACACGTAAAAGGACTTGCAACTCAATGGATGAAGCATAAGCAGTATCTTTTCCGCATCCTCATGACAACAAAGGAAAACGTCGGGAATCGAAGACATGATTTTCAGTATCCGAGAAGGGTAGTAAGAGAAAAATACTAGCCGAGAATAGCAGCAAACTCCTCAGAGAGAGTGCATATTTCGAAATCTGGGAATCGGAAGACATGATTTTCAACATCCCAAAAGGATAAGGCTGTTTTCAAAAGGGCATAATCCACCTTGACTCGGTGCAAGTAGCGGAGAGCAAAAAGCTGAGCCAGGTCTGGGGATGACTAGTCTACCACCCGCGAATTAAGGATACAATGGGATCTTGAGCCATTGGACCAAAGAGAATTGAACAATCACCAGATGAGAATTGGCAGGAGGAAATTGTAAGCAGGCCAAGGGGGCGCCCAAAGCTTATTATAGGCAAAGGGCATCAAAGGCCAAAATGATTCCTAAAGGGGTGAAAAAATCCTCTAGCACAAGTAATGACTAACCAAGGATGACATCAAGCCAATAGGAGAAAGAAACCCCATCAGAGTAGGGAATTCATCCATATATACATGCACACATGTCCCATACACACAATTTTTATTTTGTGTTCCCAGGCTTTGAAGAAAAAGAAAAACAACAAGGACGAGCAACTCCAAGAATGAAGAGGAACCTCAGAAATGAGGATAAGCATCTCCAAGAATGAAGAAGAATAACTCCAAAAATGAAGAGGAACCTTGAGAATCAGGATGAGCAACTCCAAGAATGGAGAGGAACCTCGGGAATGAGGACGAGAAACTTCAAGAATTGAGATAAGCAACCTCGGGAATGAGGACAAGCAACTCCAAGAATAGAGAAGAACTTCGAGAATGAAGAGGACCAGAACAACCTCGAGAATGAGGATGAAGAACCCCGAGAATGGAGAGGAACTCTGAGAATAGAGAACAACCTCGGGAATGAAGACGAGCAAAGAGCCACGAGAATGAGAACGTATCGGGTAAATAAAAAATGCATGCATGACTTTGATAAGATTGTCACTGTCACACACTGCACAAGCCCTATCAAAGTGGGGGCGACTGTAGACATTGTATTTTTACATGAGCCCGATGATGAACCTCGTGTGGAGGCACTACCTGAAAAGTTACGAAAGTTGCAAAAAATGAATGTAGGAAAGGAGGAAAGCTTCCAAAATTAGCACCTCATCGAATTCAAACTCACTAACCAGCCTCGGATTCACTCAGTCAGCCTCTGCTTCAAACCTTAGCCTCGGACAGGCATCTGCCCACGCAATTGGCCCATATAGCCCATGTATTTCAGACCTCCCATGCAGCCCATGCAATCAGCCCATGCAAGCCATGCAGCCCAAAATCCCATGCACCGCAAATCCTCCCATCAAATCACTTGCCAAACTCAACAAAGATTTGAAATCACCTTCTTGCCAAATATGCAAGATTCTAGACCTAAACTAGAAAGGATTCTCACTTCCTAATATAAGTGATTTGAGTTTCCCTATTAAATCCCTTAAGCACCTTATATGGTGAGAGAGGATCTTGACATAAAAGGAATGAGAGATGCTACCATAGGGAGAGTGGCGCCAACTTGAAGAAAAACCCTATGAGGCACAACTATAAAAGAGAGGAGCAATCACCGAATGGAGAGGACAGAAAAAAAAAATGTAAGATAAAAATGAAGAAAAAATAGAAAAAAAAAAAGAAAAAGAAAACATAAGAGCAATCATCGAAAAGAAAGAAAATGGAAGAGCAATCATTGAATGACGGAAAGAAAAAGTGAATCACCAAGATAAAAAAGAAGAAAACAACAACAAAAAAGGAATGAAAGAAAAAAAAAAAGAAAAGAAACATGAAAAAGAACCAACAATCAGCGACGTAAAGAAGCAGAAACCGTGAACCAGTGAGCAGAAACAGCGAGCAAAAATCATGAACCAGTGCGCAGAAATCGTGAACCAATGAGTAGAAATAGCGAAACAACGAACCAGAAATAATGAAACAGCGAACCAAAAATAGCGAACCAGCAGTCAGAAATAGTGAACCAGCAACCAGAAACAGCGAACCAAACCTTGAAATCAAACTTCGATCTTTTCGGCGACGGCCTAACACACTTCCGAGAAAGCAACTTAAAAGGTAAGACCTGAAGGCACTCTTATCATATTTATTTTTATAGTTCCGGGCGATGCATGCCACATCAAAAAATGGCCAAATCTCTAGCCATATTCTTCTTCGACATTTTTTTATTTATTTTTTTATCTATTTATTCATTTTTATTTTTATTTTATTATTTTACCTTTATTTTATTTATGTTTGTTCATGTTGACGATTATACGTATTTGCATTGTTATATTATTTTACGTCTATTTTTATGTATGTTTATATTGCATTGATGATTATGTGTGTTATTATCCCTTGCGGTATATCGGATGGAAACCCAGACGTAAATCCTGTAACCGAATCCGAATGGACAGTAGTGCGGTTTGTACTTAGGATACAACTCTACGTATCACTCACGAAATACTCATATATGCATGTCGACGTCATTATTGGTACTATTGCATGTTTTTTTTTCCACCTTAGCATTGTTACTTCCCATATGCGTTACATGTATTATTGACGCTTTTCCTACTTTTGATTGTTTATTATAATTTCCATTATCGCATCTCGTATTTCTTAATTTAATATGCTTTTGGAATGACGTTATAGTGATTATTATTTTGGTTGGGAATGGTATTATATTTTTTTATTCGTTTTTATGCATGAATTACATTAAAACTTGACTATATCATCGTGTGAACCCGTACATTATACTGGCATAAGTAAGGGACCATTCCGAACCCAATGGTTTGATGTCTTCCCTTGCGAGGGGTGAGTGTGGCCTTAAATCTTTCCCAATTAACACTGGATGGTGACTCTTTCATTCTCCGGTTTAGTCTCATGCGAGCTAATCCGTATTCTCTACGGGCTACGAGCCCAACAGTGTCGTAGTCGTCGAGCATCATCGGCATAGCGGTAAACCCCACTTCGCTCCTACACAACCCTCAAATTTTTTTCCTCGAATAAATTTAATTACCATTCAATTTATCTTTCGAACTATTTTCAATTTTTGTATAAATTATATTATTTGTTAATACAAATTATTCATCATTCTACTTATTTAAAACTAATTAAATTTTATTCTCTTTTCTATTGTTTTTCTTAATGGCTAACAATTTTACTTAACAAATTAATATGATAATATGCACCATTTATTTCTTTAGAATACTCAAGCCAAGAAAATTATGCAAACTATGAGTGTTTAAATCAATGATCTTATATTCCATCAAATGAGGTTGGATACTCTTATAACTTTGGTTGATACTAACCCATATTAACATATGATCTCTAAATATCATTTTGTTGATTAAAAAAATATTTATATATTGGTTACAGTAACCGTTGTGATTCTATGATCACTATAGAGTAATTTTGAAGAAAAATCAAATATATTACTTTCAAGAATAGAAATTACAAAGTATTTAAACTTTACAAAAAATCTCACTTCTACACACTCTCTAAGTTTTCTCTCTTGAAGCTTAATGTTTTTGGGGTGCTTTGAGCTCTCAATTTATAGTCAATATAAGGCTCAAATATCAACCAACGAGTAATGATCCACATAAAGTTAGTTTGTAAGCTTGCTCCATTTTCAAACCTTGTAACACCATTTTTAAACTCCACTTAAAGTGTCTTGCATGCTTGCAATTATGGTGGTGGTGGTGAGTAAATGCAAGTTGGATTCTACAATTCTCTCTCTCCAACTACATCTGAAATAATCTTCATCTGACAATATTCTGGCTATGTCTCTGCACAGCTCTAGCTTGTCCTAAATGACCATCTTTGTGGACATATCGGCTGTGTCTCTGCACAACACACTTCACTGTATTTCTGCACAATATTCTTCTATTGTGTCTCTTCACAGCACAGTTTCGTTGCCATGTTTCCTTACCCATGTGTTCCTCAGTGCCTTCTTGCCTTGTGGGAAGCTCTCTGGCTCCCCCTCATTAGTAAAAATAATATATTTGGATCCTGGAAATTTGGTTGGTGGAAACATGCCTCGCTCAGATCTTCTTTTCCGAGGTCCACTGATTTTAAGAGATCTATTATCATCCAACTCTATGGATGATTTTGTAGCTTCTAGTGGAGTGGGTTGCGGTTCTCCCTGCTTAGCACTCTCATCTGTAGCTTCCGATGAAGCGGGTTATGTCTCCCCCTACTCGACATCCTCATTTGCCTCATCTAGTTCTGTTTCTAGAGAATCATTGTGCACCTTATCTGTGGTCAATTGTGCTGGTGCTGGGTTTGGATTTCTTTCGGCACTGGAATTGGAAGACATCTTGGGCCTTTCAATGTCTTCAATTGTCTGGTCTTCAAGAAACTATACATCCTGGCTTCTGATGACCATCTTTTCCTTCGGATCCCATAGTGTGTATCCAAATTCTTCATCTCCATTGCCTAGGAATATACATGGAGTTGTCCTTGCATCGAGCTTCTACCTGAGCTCCTTGGATACATGTGCAATGGCTAAACAACCGAATACTCTAAGGTGGGAATGCGAGGGATTCTTACCAGACCACACTCTCTCCGGAATTTCAGAATTAAACGATACATATGGTGATCTGTTGATCAGGTAGCATGCGGTACGAACAGCTTCTCCCCAGAATGGCTTTGGCAGCTTAACCATACTGATCATACTTCTGACTTTCTTCATAATAGTGCGGTTCATTCTTACAACTACAACATCATGTTGTGGGGTGCGTGGAACAGTTCTCTTATGTCGAATGTCGTGTCTCTTGCAGTAGGCATCGAACTCCCTAGAACTGTACTCACCTTCATCGTCTGTGCAGAGGCACTTCAGTTTATTCCTTATTTCACATTATACCATGGCGTGGAACATCTTGAATTGATCTAGGATCTGATCCTTTGTCTTCAGGAAATAAATACAATTTTTTCGAGAAGAATCATCATTGAAAGTCAGAAAATACTTGATACCGCCCAGTGAATCAACCTCCAATATTCCACAAACATCAGAGTGCACTAGATTGAGCAACCATGATCTTCTCGTATAAGAGAATTTAAATGAGACTCTGTATTTCTTACCAAACAAGTAGTGGTTGCAAAGACCTAGTGCAGCATCCTTGGTAAGTTCATTCTTTGTCAGGGTAGACCATCCCCTTTTACTCATGTTACCGAGTCTGTGGTTCCATAGATTTCAAGAAGCCGCTACATTGAGGCTGTCTACACAAATCTTCACATGAGTCTTATACAGTGTGATGTAAGAATGTCCTAGGGCAACAAACATGACCTTTTTTTTCATTCTCCATTTGCCATTTCTGAAGTGACTATCATAGCTCTGTTTTTCAAGGGTTATCCATGAGAGTACATTCAGTCGAAGTTCTGGAACATACAAGACATCCTTCAAAGTTAATGTACACATGATATTTGTCCGCAA
The DNA here is from genome assembly GCA_019454045.1 of Zanthoxylum bungeanum. Taxonomy (NCBI): domain Eukaryota; kingdom Viridiplantae; phylum Streptophyta; class Magnoliopsida; order Sapindales; family Rutaceae; genus Zanthoxylum; species Zanthoxylum bungeanum. Next base: position 128,566 of record SKCR01030862.1, read on the forward strand.
TTGAATATCACCCATTCCTACTATCTTAGATGAACTGATAATTCCTATCTTCATTGAACCAAAGTCTCATACTTTGTAGATTGTGAAGAAATAACTGAGATGAGTGACTTGGTAGGATGCTACAGTATCTACCACATACTCAATATATTAGGTTGCATTGTGAAGGCATGTTTCTTCCTTCATAAAGCATATAACTACATTTACTTAGACAATAACTAGTGTCTCTCCTTCGTTATTCTTTGGCTAGTGATTGCCTTGGCCCTGCTCTCGTTGCAGTTTCCAGCAATTCTTCTTTAAATGGCATTCTATGCCACAATGGTAGCACTTATATATAGGCTTCCTTCCATCTAAGGATCTACCTCTGGTTATGCTTTTGCCTCCCCCTATTTCTCTTCCTCGATGTCTTACTTGAGTCTCTGTGATGAAGGCTTATGTCAGTTATGAGCCAACATCTTTTCTCATGGACTCTTCATTTGACAGGGCATCTTTTACCATAAGCATAGTAAGTTTGCCTTCTAGAGCCGAATTACTGAGAGTAACTAACAATGTCTCACAGCTATTAGGAAGAGAAATCGGTAGTATGAGAGCTTGTATTTCATCTCCCAGCCATATGTCTACTGCAAACAGTTGATTCACTAGGCTCTGGAACTCATTGGTATGTTCTTCAATGGAAGTTCCACTCCATAGCTTCAAATTCACTAACCGCCTCATTAACATGGCTTTATTCTAAATTGTCTTGGCCTGAAACATGTCTTCCATTTTTATCCATATTTCATAAGTATTTGTATCATGTATTACGTGGTGGAATACACTTTGGCTGATCCACTTCCTAATCTGACGCAGAGTTCTGTTGTTGAGTTTATTCCAGTCACATTTTTGACAAAATCTGGTCCCATTCCCATCACCTCGATCATATCAAACATATCTTTACAGTGTAAATAATCTATCATCCGAGGTCTACAGATGAAGTAATTGGTTGTTGTCAGCTTGATCATCTCACCAGAAAATGAATCTTCCATTTTTTTTTAAGTTTTAAAATTTAAAATGAAAATAGGATAAAATCGGTTGTGTTCGAAATGATTGAAAATAGTGGATTAGATACTTCGTTAGTCCAAATCCGACTCACGGACCTATTTGTAAATTTCTAAAAATCTCTGGGCTAAAATATAAATTTCAGGGACTTCATGAGACTCAATGAAATTTACCAGAGTTACTGACGCGGTTGGCATGTGGCTGCTGATGTGGCAAAAGTGGGATCAGCTTGGTAACGTGGCTGACACGTAGTGCTGACGTGACTGATAATGTGTCGCTGGTGTGACTGCTGATTGGACATTGACTGTGGGCTGACGTGACTTTTGACTCGACGCTAACGTGGCGATGACATGGTCGTCTTCAACCTCCAGCAGTGCGTGCGGCGCGTGAACGAGACTGGGCTTCACTCGCCGATGCGTGCAGACGAGTGCGGTGTCTCTGGGCTTTCGTTCGATCACCGGAAAATATCATCGTGCTCGTCTCGACGTGAACTAGCTAATGATATGCCTAAAATTAATTTTTTACAACTTTCCTAAAAACTCGAATTTTCCGAACCGAGATCCGTTCTTTGGTTTTATGACCCTCAATATATAATTAAAGCTACTGATATCTCTTATTGTGATTCTCTGATCACTATATAGTGTTTTTGAAGGAAAATCAAATCTATTACTTACAAGAATAAAAATTACAAAGTGTTTAAACTTTACAAAAAAACCTCACTTCTACACATTCTCTAAGCTCTCTCTTGAAGCTTAATGTTTTTGGGGTGCTTTGAGCTCTCAATTTATAGCCAAATACAAAGTTCAAATATCAACAAAGGAATAGTGGTCTACCTAAAATTAGTTTGTAAGCTTGTTCCATTTTCAAACTTTGTAACACCATTTTCAAACTGCACCTAAAATCTCTTGGAAGCTTGCAATTATGGTGGTGGTGATGAATGGAAGTTGGATTCTACAGTAACTTCAGATGACGTTCTAATGAAATAAGATTGTCACTTTGAGTTTGAATTCTTCAAGACTTAGGTACATGTAGTTCATCTAGTTTGGGATCATCAACATTATATAGAATCTCACTTGATAATTGATTGCCATCTTTTTTCTTAAAAAAACACAAGAAGAGTTTTTCTTCAATTTGATGGTTGATTCTTTTACATTAAAACCTAACAAAAATAAGCATGATTAAAAAAAAAAAAGAAAAAAAAAAAAAAAACTACCCCAAAATTGTAATTGCTAAAACTACCCCACAATTTAAATTGCTAATTTTATTCATTCTTACAGTCTTAATGTAAAAACCAATGACCCTATACACGAGACTACTCTAAAATAAAGCAACAATTCTCTTTCCCCAATAATTCTTTACATGACATTATCAATTTATCATTAAGCAAAAAGTACACACAATATCAATATTAAAATTTATAAATTCAAGTACGTATGCAGTAAACACAATATCTATTACCATATTAAACAAAAAATAAAAGATAAAAATGTTATATATACGCTATTAAGCAATAAACAAAAGAAACCCAATCAATAAAAAATAAAAAAATAAAAAATAAAAAATAAATAAAAATTGATTCTTTTATTGCATGCAATAAGGATTAACAATTCAGAACAAATGAAACCTAATACTAATAAAACTTAGAAACTAATCTCAACTAACAAAAACAAAAGCGCAATTTGACAATAAAATTTATAATAAAAAACATTTATAGGTAATTATAATGAAGGTGGTGCACTTATATTTTGATAAGATTTTGCTTATGTGAGTAAATTGATTCAAGAATCAGGTTCTGTTCCATGGCTTTTATTTTAATTTTGGTTTATAATTTATATAATATTATTATATTAGGGAAATAAGAAAAGTTCAAAGTCAAACCTTATCCCAATTGACTTTCTCATGGACAATTTATATTTGACAGAAAGAAATAAATCCACCTAACCATACCCTGATGGTAGCCCAAGTTTCTATCCTCTGCTAGGCAGTTACAGGTTGTTATAGTTTCCCGCCAAAATTATGTATCGTTTATTCTGTTTCTTGTATTCACAAACCAATTATAAATAGTGGCCTAGTGTTATAACTAATTCAGTTAAGAATAAAAATAGCTCTCGTGAGCAGTCTCTCCTTGAAAATGTTTCCTTCATTTTCTTAGCAGATTTTCTCAATAGCCAAACAAGAAACATTGACTAATTAAGAGCCAATTTTTCAACAAACAATTAAGAGTGTTTCACATATCTTTTTTAAACTTTCTGCATGCGGATAAGGAAACAAATTTCATATAACGACAAATAATAATACAAGAAATCTAAATTAGGAGAAAATCTTCTATGCAACAGTGGTACCACGTCATCCATGCAACAGGCCAATTATCCACTGCCACATGTGCTAAAATATTAAAAAACAATTAAAAAATAAGTGAAAAAACTCTACATGTCATTTTTTAATTCGCTTGTGGTACCACGTCACTCATACCACTGTTGCACCAAAGAATCTCTCCTAAATTAGAAGCGAAATTTATTATACAATTGTATTCCTGTAGTCTTTCACAATATGATACAAGTATGATCAATGTAGTTATTAAGTATGCTCAAATTATGACGTAATTTCATATAAAGACACCATTAAATTTAAAACACCGGCGATCAAATAGAAAGCCATGTGACATTGTAAGAATAATAAGTATAGACACATTCCTTATAAATATGAGCAGTAATAAGCTTCAAATTTACCTAAAGTCAAAAGGAGATGCATCTCCCCAAGACTTCATAGTTCCCATAAGCATCAATAAAATGGCACATAATGCTTCCAAAATAGATATGAGTAAAAATCCCCTATTACTACTTGCATGCCTTCTTGTAACATCCCTTGATATTAGGATTTTGATAGGTCCGAGATATTTATTAGAACAAAAGAGGTCCCGATGAGAGAAATTGAATCAAAATATTTTACTCCAATGAAGAAGCAGAATATTCGAGCACAGTCTTAAGTTCTTATTTCATGGTATCACGGAGTGAAGTCTATATTCAGGAATGCGGTGCGATTGGAATAACTGAAGGTAGATGGCCACTGTCATTTGCACCACTGGAACTCCCGAGGTTGTAGTTGTTGTTTACCCTTTAAGATCCTAAAGTTAGCCTTTGGTTTTCCATGGTAGCCTGCTCTAGGGCCAAGATTTCCCTTTGTAGCCTATGTTCCATGGTATCTTGTAATTCTAGAGCAGCTACCATCTCGAAGTCTTCGTCTTGAATCTGAACAGTCAATTATTTTGATCATTGTCGTTCGTTTGCCATTTTAGCATTGTTTCTCTATTGTTCTCACTTTTACCTTCAATTTCTCAAGAGGTTAGTTTTTCCAAGGTCTCGTGGTGATGGAGAATCTACTCCCCATCACACATGTGTTATGCGCTCATGCAATAATTGGAGGTTATTTTTCTTAACAACTTGGTTTTGCAAGCAAATTTTCAATCCCATGCATGTCATAACCAATATCATGAGGTTTCCTAGATATTCATAAAAAATAAAGATTATGAAACACATATTTCACATCAACCAATCATGCGTATTAAGAATTCTCTAATCTCCTTATGCATGGGCTGAAATTTAAACATATTAGTCTTGTGTTTTTACGAAATACAACTATGCTCACGACTTTAGGTTCCCTACTAAGTCATTAGCTTTAGCTACTATGAACTCACTCCTCTTATTTCTCCCTTAGCATACCCAAATATACTTTTATTGCTGGTGTACAAATCGAAACTCATGCGCAATGAATCACATGTTTTTTCAACTTTAAAATATTAGTGCTCACCACTTTATTATACAAGCTTGCTGAGCATATTCGGGTTAACCCATGCAAGTATTCCATACAAAGAATGACATAAATTTAATTTTAGAACAATTCTTATTCTATGAGCATTTCATGCTTTCAGTCCATTTTCAATGGTTTGAATTCCATGCATGACAGTGATATGTTCATTTATTTCAATTTTTACTAAAAAAAATCACAATTATTCAATGTTCTCCCCCATAAACGGTGCCAATTTGATGTGTGTGATAACAATAATGATAGAAAAAAAGTGTAAGGTATTTTCAATTTTGTTGGGTCTGATATGGATGAAGAATAATAAAATCTTGAGCTTTTTGTTTGAAATTCTCTATAAGTTGGGCCAGCACACAAGTTGTGTTTTGTTAGTATCTCCCCCTCCGTTCTATATTTGTGATAAGTTAATTTTAATACCAAATGTTGTATGTTTTAGATTTTTTCTTTCTTAATTCTTCCAACTGGCCCCGTTCTCTATAAGCTAGTTGGCTTATATAAAGTCACCAGTGCATAGGTTCGATTTTTGACAGACACTTGTCCAAAACTAGACGGTTCTCCAGATACATGGTGTACACTTGGCATGATACATACTCTAATATCACATTAGTTGTAATCACACATGTTATTATGCATGCTAAAATATGCTTGGATGCTAAGATAAATGGATTGCCATTAATGTCCACGAATCTCGGATTGATGTATGTGACATCATGTTCTCCAAGGTACTCCAGATTACTTCGGAGTACTTCCGGTGTACTCTAAGGATTTCCAGAACCTCATCTGGAACAAGTCCGGAGCATACTAGATTTATCTTGGTGTCCCTCCACTTCTGAATGGTATGACCGCGGAGTGATGTTACTTCAGAGTAACGTCATTCCGGGGTTGAGACCTGACTACTCCGGTCAATCCTTAGTTTCTCCGTAGATTTCAGACTCTTGGGGTATTATTTCGTAATTGAGTCTAAGTTTCCTCCAATGTCATTTGGACTTTCAGAGGTAACCCGCTGACTTCTTCTCTTTACTAGTATGATAATATAATCACATGTGTCTCTCTCATCATGGACCTTTGTATGTCTATAACATATCCACTAAGGAGGCATGCTGAGGAAGGTTCTCTTGCATGTTAACATGTGTCCCCAATGATAAGACTAATTCTGAGCACCTATAAAAATCATTTTGATTTCCATGATTTATAAAAATGAGTGTGATTTCAACTTATAATTATGTAATGATTTATTATTTATAAATTTTGATTTCCGATTTACGATTTACGATTTACGATTTTTGATTAATGGTTAATGATTTATGTTTTATGGTTTATGATTAATGATGATTATAGATTTATGATTTTATTTTATAATTTATGGATCATAATTTATGACTTATGTTTATGATTATGCTATCATGGTATATTTTTCCAAACCACTAGTGAAGTGTCGCCCCCGATTATAATATTATTCTTCTTGCGAGTATGACCATGTTTCTTTTCTATATATGGTGTTTGATCACCCTATATGGTACAAGCATTGTGTATTGTTTCCTCTCTCAGTTGTTGCGCTACTAGGTTCCCGCTGAGTACGAGCACTATTACCTCCAGATTATGAAACTGATGTGATTTTCATGTGTTTTAAATCATGATATTGTACTACATAATGTGATTATGAGAAAGTGAAGCAATACATAAGTGGTTTCCAAGTTATGGACTTTTACTGAAATAAAATTCATTTACTGTACTTACACTTTAAAAGGTTGATTATGTTTAACCATACTCTTAAAACTCATATTTTTATGATTTTACAGTATTTACTCATTAAGTATTCCAAAATACTAACCCCTACTAGACTATATTTGTTTTGCAGGATTTCCAGAAGATGAACTTGTGAAACCAGATATAGTGTGCAGTTACTAGGAAACATGGGTCCATCTAGTTGGGTACATTGTGCATTGTGCAATCATTGTTAAGTTATGTGAAATTATGTGTTAAGTTATTTGTAAATAACTCAGTAAAGTTTGTTTTAATAAGAAAGTGCATGAAAATGATTTTTTTATTTTTATTTTACAGAGTTGGGCACTTAGCCCTTATGTGTGTTATGCATGAATCACATGTTATGATATTAAGTAACACATGAATCACATGTTATGATATTAAGTAACACATGAATCACATGTTATGATATTAAGTGTAATGAGTACAGAGGTTGATGATGATAAGATAACCTATCGCCTACTGATAATATCTCCGGATTTGAGACATTACATGTAGATAAATCACAAACAACGTACTAATATTTGTTTGCTCTTTACGGACTATTTTAAGTTATTAATTTTAGACTTAAATCCTCTTGTATATGATATTCATTCACTAAGTCTGAAAGTACATAAGTAATTATATGTATGCATGATAATTTATGATATGTACATTAAAAAAACAATTGATAAATGAATAATATATTATTTATTATTACAATAATAATTCGGTTACATGTTACATGATATTCTATGACATATATCCCAGCAATCTCACACTTGCACTATAGAAAATAGAACATGTTAACTTAATCTTGGACACTTTAGATGACCTTCAAAAATTTTAACTATTAAGGTCTTTGTAAACGGATTAGTCAGGTTCTCCGCAGATGTTATCATCGTGACGATTATGTCTCCCAATTTCCACTATCTCCATGATGAGATTATATTTCCTTTTTATATGCTTTATTCTGTTGTGATTTTTTAGTTCTTTAGAGTTAACCACTACACCAGTATTATTACAATATAATATGAGTGATTTATCCAGATCTGGAACTACTTCCAAATCTCCCAAAAATTTATGGAATTAGATTGTTTCCTTAACTGATTGTAAACTGCTACATACTCAACTCCAAAAGATTAATTAATTATTAATTATTTTTTACTCTTGATTTCGCTACTACATGAGCATATTTGAAGTGTGAAATATTATATTTTTAGTTTTACCCCACATTAGGTGGTGAGCTTTGAATATTTGATTACGTTGTCTTCAAAGAATGACATAAAAGTATTTGAAAGCATTCACTTCAGGGATTTCCAAATAAATTTAACAATTTGTCTAAAAAACCTCAATATTTTGTGGTCATATATATTACCTTCGAATCAGTTCCAAAAGAATGAAATGAATAATCCCTTCAGGGTTACTAAATAATTTTACTCCTTCAAAGAGATTATCATAAAAGAAAATCATATTATTTAATAATATTTTAGGGATTATAAGTAATTTTTATCAATCAATCATGAAAATTGATCTTTCAAAATATATTTATGATAAATGTTCTTGTCAGTATATCAAACGCGAAGCATGCAAAAATCGGACAGTAAAAAGTTGATGTTGACGGCTGAGTTTGGTCTCAGGGTAATATGGGAATATCACTCCCGAGACAATCCTCCCTCAATAGTGAATTTGTTCGGTTATGGGGGAACCAAAAGCAACTTTAGCAAAAAACAGATAAATTCACCAATCGACAAATAGAATTAACGGGGTTCGGCGGATTAGATCCAACCTACGTCCACAGACACAAATTGAATGATATTTTTATTACTGAGACACGCTTCTCTGATATCTTTTTTGTGTTTACAAATCTGATGATAATGATTCTGATCCACTCTTCCTAATTCTCCCAAAACCCTGCCTTACAAGCACGTTTTCCCTTCTATTTATAATAGTGAAGAAATCAGATTCCTCTTCCTATAAGGACTCCTAATTAAAAACTACATTTACTGCTTTTATCCTATTAGGATACTGACTTATCAGTTTTCCCCATGAAAGTAGGATAACTTATCATCTTATCCGTAGAAATAGGATTCTTTATCTTCTGGAGCGTATCTTGCCATATGCTCGCTCTTCATGAGGTCGGTCATAATGGTCCTTTGAACTGAGAACGCTGCTGTCGATCTGATAATTGCCCGGTCATCTGAACTCAAGTGCTCGGTTACCGATCATAAAGTGCTCGGTCACTTACTGTTTGGCTCTTAGTGGTCGGATCGGCATTAATGATCTCGACCAAGAAGGAAATTACCTTTTTACCTATGCCGTTCTTTTTAAATATCATAGGACCTGAAAATACCGTCAACATCTGTCCTTTAGTTCTCGGTTCCAACGAGTATACAAGTTGGTGCCGGGAACTATATAAAAAGAAATAGTCCTCCCAATAGAGTGATGGTTGACCCTTGTGCAGAGAAGCTTATTGGCGCGCTACCACGATGTCCTCGGTTTAACCAATATGCTCGGTCTGATTCCTTTCTCCTGCCAAAACAAAATCATTTCACCGCCCATTTGGAGACTCTTTCTCGAGACGCGCAACCATCACATCCGTTTAAATGCCCATCAAATCATCTCTAGGGTTTACTCCGAGCTTGACATCTGTCAAACATCCGCCGGCTTCCCACCAAGAAGTAGACAACATCGACCTTTCACTGCTGACACAAAATACATCTAATCTCAACCGTTCTTTCAACTCTGTCAATTTGCTTCCGAAGTCGACACACGGCGCACATCCGAGACCCTTTCATGATCTGACGGTCACAAATGCTTCGACGTGACCATAAGAAGACGAATCGACCATGTTGCATCTGTTTGGCAAAATTTTACCAATCTTTAAGAACTCTCTTCTCTCCAACTGTGCGACGTTCGATTCTATGCCACTGAAGCTTTTCAACCCATTTCTCTTCAGTCTTCAGAAGAAGGATCAAGTCAGTCTCTTGAGCGACCTCCTCGTTTGTCGTTTACTTTCTTTCTCTCTATTTTTTGTGTGTTGTGTGTTTGTTCTGGGTTCCGTGCTTTTGCTTGATGCTATTTAGGGAGAGATTTATGGTTCAATGGATGTTGTTAAGGCGTTTAGAATCCATAGGCTTATTTTTCCCGTAGTCTAAGGATAACTGTGGAATCTCCGGCCGTTTTAGAATTTGGCTGTAGACTGACCTCCCCCCTTTCTTATTTCCCGAATGTCAGGGATGTCTGTCAACGAATCTTCCTCGGCAATCCCTGCTGAACCTTCGACTGCCCCTGCCGTAGAGCTCTCCTCGGGCTCGGGGGCACCAAGTATAGAGGACCTCGACACTACCCCTACCCCTTCTGAAGTCGAAGAAGATACTTACCATCACAGGATTCCACGAAAGGACCCAGAGCCCGGTGAATTCAACTACTCGGCTTTAGATATGGATCGGCCTTCCAAGATAACTGAAGACGACCTAGAGCTGCTCTGGCAGCGATACAATATTTCGATAGATATTGCCCTTGAAGTCCATGGACCACTGGATCGTGCTAGTCGCCCCGATGAGGGCTCGGTGGCTTTGCTCCCAGCTTTCTTTGAGTGCGGACTCTGGCTGCCATTTCAACATTATTTCGCCTGGATATTGGCCGAGATGGAGATTGCCTCTTGTCAATTAAGTTTGAACAGTTGGAGGATCCTGGCCAGGCTGCGTGTGATTTGACATCGGGCGAGACTCGATGGACCTTCTCTTGAAGAGGTGAAAAGGTTGTATCGATTGAAGGCCAACCCAAGGACACACCATGGTTGGTACTACCTTTCTGCTTATGCTGACTCTTCAAACGTTGTCGGCAAACTTCCCGACTCCAACAAAAACTTCAAAGATTTATGATTCTGGGCAACATGAGATTGGGGGCGGGTCTTGAGATCCCATGAAGAGGAGATTTCAGTCCCAGATATTTTCAGAGCGGGAGGTTAGGAATCTAACCTTAGTTTTCCTGCTCTTGTTTTCATGATAGGATCCTAACTTCTTTGACTCTTCCCAGCTTGTTGGAGTGACGCTCCTAAGGTCTCCCATCAGGTCCGGGCGCGGGTACGCTGGGCTCGGCGATATGCCGATCATTGGAAGAAGTTGATTAATGATGCGGCCTTTGTCGAGTCGGGGCTCATTCAGATTGTTCCTCCGAATGTCCCAGGGCGGATAGGTAGGCCTTACTAACCTTCTAACCTATCCATTTGTTTGTTTGGTCTGATGATAACTTGAAATTGCTTGGATTCCAGACTGACCACCTTTTTTACCTTTGCTTTTTTGCAGGAATGTCGAAGAGGCCGAAATACCTCGAGCAATTGGGCGGTGCAATAAAGAAAATCGGTCATGAGGGGGCCGGGTCCTCTCGGAAACGACCGGAAACTGTTGAGGCCACAAGGATGTCCGAAGAGGCAGCCCCGCCGGCTACCCAAAGCTTGTCTCCCCCCTCTCGGGCATCGCTAACAGTCACTGCTCATCCTTCTAGCCCCACAAGGCCTACTAAAAAGAGGAGACGTCTGATTAGGGTAGAGGAAACCGAGCTGGTTCGGGAGATAGAAGAGGAACAGATTCTGAGCAAAAAACAGCTGTAGGCATTGCATTTTTGCATGTGAAACCCGATGATGAGTCTCATTTGGAGGCACTACCTTTAGAGTCATGAAAACCGCGGGAAACGGATATCGGAAGGGGAAATTCAGAATAAACAAGGTTCACTGTTTTCGTTCGTGCTGCGTTCGTGTAGGCGTTCGAACGGAAAGCAGATTTCGAGCGTTCGTGTCACGTTCGAGGAGGCGTTCGAACGGTGTCGGTAATTCTGGTTTTGCTGCTAGCCTCACACCCCAGCCCATTTAGCTCCCCAAAGCCCATAAAACACATCCCGAATTAAATGAATAAATATTAATTAAAACATTAACTAATAAGATATTAAAATAACTAATCAAATAATTAAATAAAACATTTACCAAACTTAAACTAAAATCATGGCTAAATTGAATATATCATATACCTAAATTAAAAAAAGATAATACACCTAATTAAAATCAATCTTAACCAATTAAAATATTAGATGCCTAATCTAAACAAATCAAATAAATCATATACTAAATTAAAAAGATGTCATGCCTAATTAAATCGATCTTAACCAATTAAAAATATTGACTTCCTAATCTAACAAATTAAATGCCTAATTAACACCAATCAAATATTCAATCTTCCTAATTCACCAAATTTTGTCCCCCCAATCAATCAAATCCTTTCCTTGTTTAAAACTAAATGATATCCTAATTAAATGCATAAATCTCTTCCCTTGTCAACCTTAACCCTTCTCTATATAAACCTCTCTTCACCAAACCTTTGAGGGGTTAGAGACACACAACCTAAGAGACACACAACCTAAAAGACACACAACCTTAGAGATACACAACCTAAGTCACACCCGGACAAATAAAAAACCCAAAAACAGCAAACAGAAACATATCAAAAACAGCAGCAAAACAACGCCAAAGTAGTGGGGAAAAACAGTGGAACGGCGAGCCAAAACGCGAAACTAGTGAACCGGAAAAGTAAGGAGCTTTCACCCCTTCCGATCTCCGCGAAACGCAAGTCCGAGGACAATTAAAAGGTTAGACCTGAGGGTATTCTTCACACTCATCTTTATTTGATTTTCGTTATTTATTTTGGTCGTATTTTAATTATTTGTTGAATCTTGTTTGTGAATGATGTGTGTCATGGGTATTGGATGAATGGAAAAGTGTTGTCTTTCGTGGTATATAGGATGGAAACCCGGACGTAAATTTCATAGCCGATTCCGAATGGACGGTAGTATGATCTGCACTCGGGATACAACTCCACGTACCACTTGAGTAAACGACACTTGTTTGTTTTAAATTGCTTTGGTTTATTTATCTTTTTGTCATTTAAATTCTGTATTTTACGTGTTTATGTATGATGCAATCGAGTGCATGGGCTTAGTAAGTGCGATGTAAGGTCCCCTAATTGGAGGGGTTAAAATCCTTTACCACGATGCTTCGCCGTACCGATTAAGGTGTGTTCGGTTGAATGCAAGATACGTTCAATCAGACACACTAAGTTTAAATTTATTATCTTTAATCCTTTGTGTGCATGATGCAATCGAGCGCATGGGCTTAACTAGGGTGGTTTTAAGGTCCTCCATTCGAGGGAAAATGCCATAAGGCTACCTTTGCCATGATGTTTTGCCGTGTTGTTTATTACGCGATTCATCGCTGTTTTACAAAACCCATTTTTTATGCATCTTTGTTTATTGCACTTTATTATGTAATATGTGCGCATGGGCTTAGTGAGTTAGTCCAAAGGTCCTCTATTTGAGAGATGAAGAGCCTAAAAGGCCACCTTCGTGACACTACTTCACCGCGCCCCTTTAGCTTCCATGTATCGCGTCTCATTTCATGCATCAGGTCTGTTCCCGTTCGAACACGTTCACGAACGCAACTCGAACGCCCATATATTTTTGCCTTATCATGCATTAGGTCTCATTTCCGTTCGAACGCGTTAACAAACGCCATACGAACGTGAGCATTCTGTTTCATTTCCGTTCGAACGCGTTAACAAACGCCATACGAACGTGAGCATTCTGTTTCATTTCCGTTCGAACGCGTTCACAAACGCCCTACGAACATGAGCATTCTGTTTTATTTCCATTCGAACGCGTTCACGAACGCTCCACGAACGTGAGCATTTCATGCATCAGGTCCGTTACCGTCCGAACGCGATTACGAACGCAACTCGAACGCGAACACACTGAACTGAGACATATTCATCACATGCCATGTATAATTGTTTCTTAAGTGATTTTTTTTGATGAAACCACACATAGTCGTTCTTATCTTTGTGCACATAATAATGAAAAGCATGTTTATTCCCTATGATTGCATTATCTACTTTAGTCTTGGCTTAATGTATCATGATTTATGCATCCGTGTTGTCGTCATTTTGATTACATGCAAATGATACCATGACTGTTTGTGTTTATGTTTACATGAATGATTGAATTCTTGTGACGTTATGTGCTTGTTGTTGCAAAGGCCTACTTTTAAGCATGTGAATTTGGCAATAAGATTTGATTTCATATATGTTAGATGTAAACTTTACCTTTAAGCATGTGAATTTAGGATTGTGGTGCACTTGGAAATATATGTCATAGGCTTGGTTGGATTATTGCATAAACCTTTACATTACAAGTGGCATAAGTAAGGGACCATTCCGAACCCAATGGTTTGAGGTCTTCCCTTGCGAGGGGTGAGTGCGGCCTTAAATCTTTGTCCCGGTTCACACCGGGTGGCGACTCCATCACTCTCCGATTTAGTCCCCCGTGGCTACTCCGTACTCCCAACTAGGCCCCCGAGCCTAGAACAGCATGCGTCGCCCCAGATCTCACTGTGTGCCCACAGTTCTGGCGACTCCACTGGGGATAGAGAATCGGCCCCGAAATAATGCCTTGTAATGTATAGATTTATGCTTTAATTAACCGTGTCTACAAATGTGCGAAATGAGGGTTGTGATAAAAGACATTTTTGAGGCTTGTTAATGATTTGGTGTCTTCCCTCACTCACTACCTTTCGAGGAAAAGCTGTGAAGGCACCTAAATGATCATTACCATTAGCCTGTTGTGACATACTAATTTGGAGGATTTGTTGCTTATTCCTGACACCAAGCGATAAGAGCCTAAGAGGCTTGGGTATTTAAGTGAGTCTCGCTCCACCTTCCCTCTGGGGAATCTGCAACAAGGAATCCATTTGACAGTTAGTCACACACCATGACTTGTTGGCACGTACCGTAAGGTATAAAAAAGGGCGCGCTTACTTGGTCGCTCGGACCCTTGAGTGGGGAGACCTAGTTGTAGGCAATCCTTCGCCGGCAAGAGTCTTTGTCTATGCTCCCACGAACCCATGCGTAGACCGGGTTGTATAGCCTATAACAAGTATTTCCTTGTGCTTTAGGACCATTATCATTTCGATGAACTGGACTCTTTGTCAAAAAAATGCGAACTTGCTGGGCCATTTAAACTGGGGCAGGTTCATATCTTATGACAATTAGGCCCAGAACTTCTGAAATGATGATGGGCCACACGGTAGAATTTACCTTTTTTATGTTTATGATATCTTCCTTGTATGCTTATGTTTGGGAACATTGCTATTTGAATCCATCTGGATCTTTTGTCATGAGATATGGGCTTGTTGGGCCATTTAAACTGGGACAAGAACGTATCTTATGACTATTGGGCCAAAGGCTTCTAAATAACAATGGGCCGTTTTATGATTGTGTTCGGGATATTATCATTTGGATTTAGTTGGGCTCCTTGCCATAAGACATGAATTCGTTGGGCCATTTAAACTGGGACGGATTCACTATTATGACAGTTAGCCCAAAAGCTTCTAAAATGATAATAGGCCGATTTGTTTGAGAATTTTATTTGATTTAATATATGTTATATGCTTCTTGTGCACCTCATGCATACATACGCCTTGTTAACACCATCTGTGTCTTAAAAGACACGATAGATACCGTTTGGGTTAGGGAGAAAACCAGACTCACTAAGAGAACGGTTGGAACCATGAGTGGATCAGATAATGAAGTGTCCCGAATGGATCAGTTGGAAAAACAGTCTCACAACGATTACTGAACAGCTGCAAGCCTTGACTACCGCTGTGGCTGGTATGGCTGTGCCCCATGCTGGGGGAAATTCTGAAAATGTGAGGCAAGAGGAATCTCCGAACAGATTGGGGGACGATGTCCCCGCTTTTGATGACGACATGGCAGAATATGCAACAGGCAAA